>JBBPBR010001022.1:42904-71237 GCA_037974775.1 Cicer pinnatifidum
AGGCTTATTCTTGTCCAATTAGGGTTTTTAACCAATCTTGTGCATCCAATAGGTGTGTTTGTGTCATTGGATGATCAATTAGGTTATTTTCGTCCTCCCTAGCCTTATTCTTGTCCAATTAGGGTTTTTAACTAATCTTGTGCATCCAATAAGTTCATTTGTGTCATTGGATGATCAATTAGGTCATTTTCGTCCTTCCTAGGCTTATTCTTGTCCAATTACGGTTTTTAACCGATCTTGTGCATCCAATAGGTGTGTTTGTGTCATTGGATGATCAATTAGGTCATTTTCGTCCTCCCTAGGCATATTCTGGTCCAATTAGGGATTTTAACCAATCTTGTGCATCCAATTGGTGTGTTTGTGTCATTGGATGATCAATTAGGTCATTTTCGTCCTCCCAAGGCTTATTCTTGTCCAATTAGGGTTTTTAACCAATCTTGTGCATCCAATAGGTGTGTTTGTGTCATTTAATGATCAATTAGGTCATTTTCGTCCTCCCTAGGCTTATCCTTGTCCAATTAGGGTTTTTAACTAATCTTGTGCATCCAATAAGTTCTTTTGTGTCATTGGATGATCAATTAGGTCATTTTCGTCCTTCCTAGGCATATTCTTGTCCAATTAGGGTTTTTAACCAATCTTGTGCATCCAATAGGTGTGTTTGTGTCATTGGATGATCAATTAGGTCATTTTCGTGCTCCCTAGGCTTATTCTTGTCCAATTAGGGTTTTTAACCAATCTTGTGCATCCAATAGGTGTGTTTGTGTCAGTGGATGATCAATTAGGTCATTTTCGTCCTCCCTAGGCTTATTCTTGTCCAATTAGGGTTTTTAACCAATCTTGTGCATCCAATAGGTGTGTTTGTGTCATTGGATGATCAATTAGGTCATTTTCGTCCTCCCTAGGCTTATTCTTGTCCAATTAGGGTTTTTAACCAATCTTGTGCATCCAATAACTTTGTTTGTGTCATTGAATTAATATTTTGGTCATTTTCGTCCTCCCTAGGCATGTTCTTGTCCAACTAGGGTTTTTAACCAATCTTGTGCATCCAATTGGTGTGTTTGTGTCATTGGATGATCAATTAGGTCATTTTCGTCCTCCCTAGGCTTATTCTTGTCCAATTAGGGTTTTTAACCAATCTTGTGCATCCAATAGGTGTGTTTGTGTCATTGGATGATCAATTAGGTCATTTTCGTCCTCCCTAGGCTTATTCTTGTCCAATTAGGGTTTTTAACCAATCTTGTGCATCCAATAGGTGTGTTTGTGTCATTGGATGATCAATTAGGTCATTTTCGTCCTTTCTATGCTTATTTTTGTCCAATTAGGGTTTTTAAGCAATCTTGTGCATCCAATAAGTTCATTTGTGTCATTGGATGATCAATTAGGTCATTTTCGTCCTCCCTAGGCATATTCTTGTCCAACTAGGGTTTCTAACCAATCTTGTGCTTCCAATAGATGTGTTTGTGTCATTGGATGATCAATTAGGTCATTTTCGTCCTCCCTAGGCTTATTCTTGTCCAATTAGGGTTTTTAACCAATCTTGTGCATCCAATAGGTGTGTTTGTGTCATTGGATGATCAATTAGGTCATTTTCGTCCTCCCTAGGCTTATTCTTGTCCAATTAGGGTTTTTAACCAATCTTGTGCATCCAATAGGTGTGTTTGTGTCATTGGATGATCAATTAGGTCATTTTCGTCCTCCCTAGGCTTATTCTTGTCCAATTAGGGTTTTTAACCAATCTTGTGCATCCAATAAGTTCATTTGTGTCATTGGATGATCAATTAGGTCATTTTCGTCCTTCCTAGGCATAATCTTGTCCAACTAGGGTTTTAAACAAATCTTGTGCATCCAATAGGTGTGTTTGTGTCATTGGATGATCAATTAGGTCATTTTCGTCCTCCCTAGGCTTATTCTTGTCCAATTAGGGTTTTTAACCAATCTTGTGCATCCAATAGGTGTGTTTGTGTCATTGGATGATCAATTAGGTCATTTTCGTCCTCCCTAGGCTTATTCTTGTCCAATTAGGGTTTTTAACCAATCTTGTGCATCCAATAAGTTCATTTGTGTCATTGGATGATCAATTAGGTCATTTTCGTCCTTACTAGGCATATTCTTGTCCAACTAGGGTTTTAAACCAATCTTGTGCATCCAATAGGTGTGTTTGTGTCATTGGATGATCAATTAGGTCATTTTCGTCCTCCCTAGGCTTATTCTTGTCCAATTAGGGTTTTTAACCAATCTTGTGCATCCAATAGGTGTGTTTGTGTCATTGGATGATCAATTAGGTCATTTTCGTCCTCCCTAGGCTTATTCTTGTCCAATTAGGGTTTTTAACCAATCTTGTGCATCCAATAGGTGTGTTTGTGTCATTGGATGATCAATTAGGTCATTTTCTTCCTCCCTAGGCTTATTCTTGTCCAATTAAGGTTTTTAACCAATCTTGTGCATCCAATAACTTTGATTGTGTCATTGAATTAATATTTAGGTCATTTTCGTCCTCCCTAGGCATATTCTTGTCCAATTAGGGTTTTTAACCAATCTTGTGCATCCAATAGGTGTGTTTGTGTCATTGGATGATCAATTAGGTTATTTTCGTCCTCCCTAGGCATATTCTTGTCCAACTAGGGTTTTAAACCAATCTTGTGCATCCAATAGGTGTGTTTGTGTCATTGGATGATCAATTAGGTCATTTTCGTCCTCCCTAGGCTTATTCTTGTCCAATTAGGGTTTTTAACCAATCTTGTGCATCCAATAGGTGTGTTTGTGTCATTGGATGATCAATTAGGTCATTTTCGTCCTCCCTAGGCTTATTCTTGTGCAATTTGGGTTTTTAACCAATCTTGTGCATCCAATAAATTCATTTGTGTCATTGGATGATCAATTAGGTCATTTTCGTCCTCCCTAGGCATATTCTTGTCCAACTAGGGTTTTAAACCAATCTTGTGCATCCAATAGGTGTGTTTGTGTCATTGGATGATCAATTAGGTCATTTTCGTCCTCCCTAGGCTTATTCTTGTCCAATTAGGGTTTTTAACCAATCTTGTGCATCCAATAGGTGTGTTTGTGTCATTGGATGATCAATTTAGGTCATTTTAGTTCTCCCTAGGCAAATTCTTGTCCAATTAGGGTTTTTAACCATTCTTGTGCATCCAATAGGTGTGTTTGTGTCATTGGATGATCAATTAGGTCATTTTCGTCCTCCCTAGGCTTATTCTTGTCCAATTAGGGTTTTTAACCAATCTTGTGCATCCAATAGGTGTGTTTGTGTCATTGGATGATCAATTAGGTCATTTTCGTCCTCCCTAGGCTTATTCTTGTCCAATTAGGGTTTTTAACCAATCTTGTGCATCCAATAGGTGTGTTTGTGTCATTGGATGATCAATTAGGTCATTTTTCGTCCTCCCTAAGCTTATTCTTGTCCAATTAGGGTTTTTAACCAATCTTATGCATCCAATAGGTGTGTTTGTGTCATTGGATGATCAATTAGGTCATTTTCGTCCTCCCTAGGCTTATTCTTGTCCAATTAGGGTTTTTAACCAATCTTGTGCATCCAATAGGTGTGTTTGTGTCATTGGATGATCAATTAGGTCATTTTCGTCCTCCCTAGGCTTATTCTTGTCCAATTAGGGTTTTTAACCAATCTTGTGCATCCAATAGGTGTGTTTGTGTCATTGGATGATCAATTGTGTCATTTTCGTCCTCCCTAGGCTTATTCTTGTCCAATTAGGGTTTTTAACCAATCTTGTGCATCCAATAAGTTGAGTTGTGTCATTGGATTAACATTTAGGTCATTTTCATTCTCCCTAGGCTTATTCTTGTCCAATTAGGGTTTTTAACCATTCTTGTGCATCCAATAACTTTGTTTGTGTCATTGAATTAATATTTAGGTCATTTTCATCCTCCCTAGGCATATTCTTGTCCAATTAGGGTTTTTAACCAATCTTGTGCATCCAACAGGTGTGTTTGTGTCATTGGATGATCAATTAGGTCATTTTCGTCCTCCCTAGGCTTATTCTTGTCCAATTAGGGTTTTTAACCAATCTTGTGCATCCAATAAGTTTATTTGTGTCATTGGATGATCAATTAGGTCATTTTCGTCCTCCCTATGCATATTCTTGTCCAACTAGGGTTTTAAACCAATCTTGGGCATCCAATAGGTGTGTTTGTGTCATTGGATGATCAATTAGGTCATTTTCGTCCTCCCTAGGCTTATTCTTGTCCAATTAGGGTTTTTAACCAATCTTGTGCATCCAATAGGTGTGTTTGTGTCATTGGATGATCAATTAGGTCATTTTCGTCCTCCCTAGGCTTATTCTTGTCCAATTAGGGTTTTTAACCAATCTTGTGCATCCAATAGGTGTGTTTGTGTCATTGGATGATCAATTAGGTTATTTTCCTCCTCCCTAGCCTTATTCTTGTCCAATGAGGGTTTTTAACTAATCTGGTGCATCCAATAAGTTCATTTGTGTCATTGGATGAGGTCATTTTCGTCCTTCCTAGGCATATTCTTGTCCAATTAGGGTTTTTAACCAATCTTGTGCATCCAATAGGTGTGTTTGTGTCATGGGATTAACATTTAGGTCATTTTCGTCCTCCCTAGGCTTATTCTTGTCCAATTAGGGTTTTTAACCAATCTTGTGCATCCAATAGGTGTGTTTGTGTCATTGGATGATCAATTAGGTTATTTTCGTCCTCCCTAGCCTTATTCTTGTCCAATTAGGGTTTTTAACTAATCTTGTGCATCCAATAAGTTCATTTGTGTCATTGGATGATCAATTAGGTCATTTTCGTCCTTCCTAGGCTTATTCTTGTCCAATTAGGGTTTTTAACCGATCTTGTGCATCCAATAGGTGTGTTTGTGTCATTGGATGATCAATTAGGTCATTTTCGTCCTCCCTAGGCATATTCTGGTCCAATTAGGGATTTTAACCAATCTGGTGCATCCAATTGGTGTGTTTGTGTCATTGGATGATCAATTAGGTCATTTTCGTCCTCCCAAGGCTTATTCTTGTCCAATTAGGGTTTTTAACCAATCTTGTGCATCCAATAGGTGTGTTTGTGTCATTTAATGATCAATTAGGTCATTTTCGTCCTCCCTAGGCTTATCCTTGTCCAATTAGGGTTTTTAACTAATCTTGTGCATCCAATAAGTTCTTTTGTGTCATTGGATGATCAATTAGGTCATTTTCGTCCTTCCTAGGCATATTCTTGTCCAATTAGGGTTTTTAACCAATCTTGTGCATCCAATAGGTGTGTTTGTGTCATTGGATGATCAATTAGGTCATTTTCGTGCTCCCTAGGCTTATTCTTGTCCAATTAGGGTTTTTAACCAATCTTGTGCATCCAATAGGTGTGTTTGTGTCAGTGGATGATCAATTAGGTCATTTTCGTCCTCCCTAGGCTTATTCTTGTCCAATTAGGGTTTTTAACCAATCTTGTGCATCCAATAGGTGTGTTTGTGTCATTGGATGATCAATTAGGTCATTTTCGTCCTCCCTAGGCTTATTCTTGTCCAATTAGGGTTTTTAACCAATCTGGTGCATCCAATAGGTGTGTTTGTGTCATTGGATGATCAATTAGGTTATTTTCGTCCTCCCTAGCCTTATTCTTGTCCAATTAGGGTTTTTAACTAATCTTGTGCATCCAATAAGTTCATTTGTGTCATTGGATGATCAATTAGGTCATTTTCATCCTTCCTAGGCATATTCTTGTCCAATTAGGGTTTTTAACCAATCTTGTGCATCCAATAGGTGTGTTTGTGTCATTGGATGATCAATTAGGTCATTTTCGTCCTCCCTATGCTTATTCTTGTCCAATTAGGGTTTTTAACCGATCGTGTGCATCCAATAGGTGTGTTTGTGTCATTGGATGATAAATTAGGTAATTTTCGTCCTCCCTAGGCATATTCTTGTCCAATTAGGGTTTTTAACCAATCTTGTGCATCCAATTGGTGTGTTTGTGTCATTGGATGATCAATTAGGTCATTTTCGTCATCCCTAGGCTTATTCTTGTCCAATTAGGGTTTTTAACCAGTCTTGTGCTTCCAATAGGTGTGTTTGTGTCATTGGATGATCAATTAGGTCATTTTCGTCCTCCCTAGGCTTATCCTTGTCCAATTAGGGTTTTTAACCAATGTTGTGCATCCAATAAGTTCGTTTTTGTCATTGAATTAACATTTAGGTCATATTCGTCCTCCCTAGGCATATTCTTGTCCAATTAGGGTTTTTAACCAATCTTGTGCATCCAATAGGTGTGTTTGTGTCATTGGATGATCAATTAGGTCATTTTCGTACTCCCTAGGCTTATTCTTGTCCAATTAGGGTTTTTAACCAATCTTGTGCATCCAATAAGTTTGTTTGTGTCATTGGATTAACATTTAGGTCATTTTCGTCCTCCCTAGGCTTATTCTTGTCCAATTAGGGTTTTTAACCAATCTTGTGCATCCAATAGGTGTGTTTGTGTCATTGGATGATCAATTAGGTCATTTTCGTCCTCCATAGGCTTATTCTTGTCCAATTAGGGTTTTTAACCAATCTTGTGCATCCGATAAGTTTGTTTGTGTCATTGGATGATCAATTAGGTCATTTTCGTCCTCCCTAGGCTTATTCTTGTCCAATTAGGGTTTTTAACCAATCTTGTGCATCCAATAGGTGTGTTTGTGTCATTGGATTAACATTTAGGTCATTTTCGTCCTCCCTAGGCATATTCTTGTCCAATTAGAGTTTTAGACCAATCTTGTGCATCCAATAGGTGTGTTTGTGTCATTGGATGATCAATTAGGTCATTTTCGTCCTCCCTAGGCTTTTTCTTGTCCAATTAGGGTTTTTAACAAATCTTGTGCATCCAATAGGTGTGTTTGTGTCATTGGATGATCAATTAGGTCATTTTCGTCCTCCCTAGGCTTATTCTTGTCCAATTAGGGTTTTTAACCAATCTTGTGCATCCAATAGGTGTGTTTGTGTCATTGGATGATCAATTAGGTCATTTTCGTCCTCCCTAGGCTTATTCTTGTCCAATTAGGGTTTTTAACCAATCTTGTGCATCCAATAGGTGTGTTTGTGTCATTGGATGATCAATTAGGTCATTTTTGTCCTCCCTAGGCTTATTCTTGTCCAATTAGGGTTTTTAACCAATCTTGTGCATCAAATAAGTTCATTTGTGTCATTGGATTAACATTTAGGTCATTTTCGTCCTCCCTAGGCATATTCTTGTCCAATTAGGGTTTTTAACCAATCTTGTGCATCCAATAAGTTCATTTGTGTCATTGGATGATCAATTAGGTCATTTTCGTCCTCCCTAGGCATATTTTTGTCCAACTAGGGTTTTTAACCAATCATGTGCATCCATAGGTGTGTTTGTGTCATTGGATGATCAATTAGGTCATTTTCGTCCTCCCTAGGCTTATTCTTGTCCAATTAGGGTTTTTAACCAATCTTGTGCATCCAATAGGTGTGTTTGTGTCATTGGATGATCAATTAGGTCATTTTCGTCCTCCCTAGGCTTATTCTTGTCCAATTAGGGTTTTTAACCAATCTTGTGCATCCAATAGGTGTGTTTGTGTCATTGGATGATCAATTAGGTCATTTTCGTCATCCCTAGGCTTATTCTTGCCAAATTAGGGTTTTTAACCAATCTTGTGCATCCAATAGGTGTGTTTGTGTCATTGGATGATCAATTAGGTCATTTTCGTCCTCCCTAGGCTTATTCTTGTCCAATTAGGGTTTTTAACCAATCTTGTGCATCCAATAAGTTCATTTGTGTCATTGGATGATAAATTTGGTCATTTTCGTCCTCCATAGGCATATTCTTGTCCAACTAGGGTTTTAAACCAATCTTGTGCATCCAATAGGTGTGTTTGTGTCATTGGATGATCAATTAGGTCATTTTCGTCCTCCCTAGGCTTATTCTTGTCCAATTAGGGTTTTTAACCAATCTTGTGCATCCAATAGGTGTGTTTGTGTCATTGGATGATCAATTAGGTCATTTTCGTCCTCCCTAGGCTTATTCTTGTCCAATTAGGGTTTTTAACCAATCTTGTGCATCCCATAAGTTGAGTTGTTTCATTGAATTAACATTTAGGTCATTTTCGTCCTCCCTATGCTTATTCTTCTCCAATTAAGGTTTTTAACAAATCTTGTGCGTCCAATAAGTTCATTTGTGTCATTCGATTAACATTTAGGTCATTTTCGACGTCCTCCCTAGGCATATTCTTGCCCAATTAGGGTTTTTAACCAATCTTGTGTATCCAATAGGTGTGTTTGTGTCATTGGATGATCAATTAGGTCATTTTCGTCCTCCCTAGGCTTATTCTTGTCCAATTAGGGTTTTTAACCAATCTTGTGCATCCAATAGGTGTGTTTGTGTCATTGGATGATCAATTAGGTCATTTTCGTCCTCCCTAGGCTTATTCTTGTCCAATTAGGGTTTTTAACCAATCTTGTGCATCCAATAAGTTGAGTTGTGTCATTGGATTAACATTTAGGTCATTTTCGTCCTCCCTAGGCTTATTCTTGTCCAATTAGGGTTTTTAACCAATCTTGTGCATCCAATAGGTTTGTTTATGTGTTTGGATGATCAATTAGGTCATTTTCGTCCTCCCTAGGCATATTCTTTCCAATTAGGGTTTTTAACCAATCTTTTGCATCCAATAGGTGTGTTTATGTCATTGGATGATCAATTAGGTCATTTTCGTCCTCCGTAGGCATATTCTTGTCCAATTAGGGTTTTTAACCAATCTTGTGCATCCAATAGGTGTGTTTGTGGCAATGGATGATCAATTAGGTCATTTTCGTCCTCCCTAGGCTTATTCTTGTCCAATTAGGGTTTTTAACCAATTTTGTGCATCCAATAAGTTGAGTTGTGTCATTGGATTAACATTTAGGTCATTTTCGTCCTCCCTAGGCTTATTCTTGTCCAATTAGGGTTTTTAACCAATCTTGTGCATCCAATAAGTTGAGTTGTGTCATTGGATTAACATTTAGGTCATTTTTGTCCTCCCTAGGCTTATTGTTGTCCAATTAGGGTTTTTAACCAATCTTGTGCATCCAATAAGTTGAGTTGTGTCATTGGATTAACATTTAGGTCATTTTCGTCCTCCCTAGGCTTATTCTTGTCCAATTAGGGTTTTTAACCAATCTTGTGCATCCAATAAGTTCATTTGTGTCATTGGATTAACATTTAGGTCATTTTCGTCCTCCCTAGGCTTATTCTTGTCCAATTAGGGTTTTTAACCAATCTTGTGGTTCCAATAGGTGTGTTTGTGTCATTCGATGAACATTTAGGTCATTTTCGTCCTCCCTATGCTTATTCTTGTCCAATTAGGGTTTTTAACCAATCTTGTGCATCCAATAGGTGTGTTTGTGTCATTGGATGAACATTTAGGTCATTTTCGTCCTCCCTAGACTTATTCTTGTCCAATTAGGTTTTTTAACCAATCTAGTGCTTCCAATAAGTTCATTTGTGTCATTGGGTGAACATTTAGGTCATTTTTGTCCTCCCTAGGCTTATTCTTGTGCAATTAGGGTTTCTAACCAATCTTGTGCATCCAATAGGTGTGTTTAGTCATTTGATGAACATTTAGGTTATTTTCGTCCTCCCTAGGCTTATTCTTGTCCAATTAGGGTTTTTAACCAATCTTGTGCATCCAATAAGTTCATTTGAGTCATTGGATTAACATTTAGGTCATTTTCGTCCTCCCTAGGCTTATTCTTGTCCAATTAGGGTTTTTAACCAATCTTGTGCATCCAATAGGTGTGTTTGTGTCATTGGATGATCAATTAGGTTATTTTCGTCCTCCCTAGCCTTATTCTTGTCCAATTAGGGTTTTTAACTAATCTTGTGGATCCAATAAGTTCATTTGTGTCATTGGATGATCAATTAGGTCATTTTAGTCCTTCCTAGGCTTATTCTTGTCCAATTAGGGTTTTTAACCGATCTTGTGCATCCAATAGGTGTGTTTGTGTCATTCGATGATCAATTAGGTCATTTTCGTCCTCCCTAGGCATATTCTGGTCCAATTATGGTTTTTAACCAATCTTGTGCATCCAATTGGTGTGTTTGTGTCATTGGATGATCAATTAGGTCATTTTCGTCCTCCCTAGACTTATTCTTGTCCAATTAGGGTTTTTAACCAATCTTGTGCATCCAATAGGTGTTTTTGTGTCATTGGATGATCAATTAGGTTATTTTCGTCCTTCCTAGGCTTATTCTTGTCTAATTAGGGTTTTTAACCGATCTTGTGCATCCAATAGGTGTGTTTGTGTCATTGGATGATCAATTAGGTCATTTTCGTCCTCCCTAGGCTTATCGTTGTCCAATTAGGGTTTTTAACCAATGTTGTGCATCCAATAAGTTCGTTTGTGTCATTGGATGATCAATTAGGTCATTTTCGTCCTTCCTGGGCATATTCTTGTCCAATTAGGGTTTTTAACCAATCTTGTGCATCCAATTGGTGTGTTTGTGTCATTGGATGATCAATTAGGTCATTTTCGTCCTCCCAAGGCTTATTCTTGTCCAATTAGGGTTTTTAACCAATCTTGTGCATCCAATAGGTGTGTTTGTGTCATTGAATGATCAATTAGGTCATTTTCGTCCTCCCTAGTCTTATCCTTGTCCAATTAGGGTTTTTAACTAATCTTGTGCATCCAATAAGTTCATTTGTGTCATTGGATGATCAATTAGGTCATTTTCGTCCTCCCTAGACTTATTCTTGTCCAATTAGGGTTTTTAACCAATCTTGTGCATCCAATAGGTGTTTTTGTGTCATTGGATGATCAATTAGGTCATTTTCGTCCTTCCTAGGCTTATTCTTGTCTAATTAGGGTTTTTAACCGATCTTGTGCATCCAATAGGTGTGTTTGTGTCATTGGATGATCAATTAGGTCATTTTCGTCCTCCCTAGGCTTATCGTTGTCCAATTAGGGTTTTTAACCAATGTTGTGCATCCAATAAGTTCGTTTGTGTCATTGGATGATCAATTAGGTCATTTTCGTCCTTCCTAGGCATATTCTTGTCCAATTAGGGTTTTTAACCAATCTTGTGCATCCAATTGGTGTGTTTGTGTCATTGGATGATCAATTAGGTCATTTTCGTCCTCCCAAGGCTTATTCTTGTCCAATTAGGGTTTTTAACCAATCTTGTGCATCCAATAGGTGTTTTTGTGTCATTGGATGATCAATTAGGTCATTTTCGTCCTCCCTAGGCATATTCTTGTCCAATTAGGGTTTTTAACGAATCTTATGCATCCAATAGGTGTGTTTGTGTCATTGGATGATCAATTAGGTCATTTTCGTCCTCCCTAGGCATATTCTTGTCCAATTAGGGTTTTTAACCAATCTTGTGCATCCAATAGGTGTGTTTGTGTCATTGGATGATCAATTAGGTCATTTTCGTCCTCCCTAGGCTTATTCTTGTCCAATTAGGGTTTTTAACCAATCTTGTGCATCCAATAGGTGTGTTTGTGTCATTGGATGATCAATTAGGTCATTTTCGTCCTCCCTAGGCTTATTCTTGTCCAATTACGGTTTTTAACCAATCTTGTGAATCCAATAAGTTTGTTTGTGTCATTGAATTAATATTCAGGTCATTTTCGTCCTCCCAAGGCATATTCTTGTCCAATTAGGGTTTTTAACCAATCTTGTGCATCCAATAGGTGTGTTTGTGTCATTGGATGATCAATTAGGTCATTTTCGTCCTCCCTAGGCTTATTCTTGCCCAATTAGGGTTTTTAACCAATCTTGTGCATCCAATAGGTGTGTTTGTGTCATTGGATTAACATTTAGGTAATTTTCGTCCTCCCTAGGCTTATTCTTGTCCAATTAGGGTTTTTAACCAATCTTGTGCATCCAATAGGTGTGTTTGTGTCATTGGATGATCAATTAGGTCATTTTCGTCCTCCCTAGGCTTATTCTTGTCCAATTAGGGTTTTTAACCAATCTTGTGCATCCAATAGGTGTGTTTGTGTCATTGGATGATCAATTAGGTTATTTTCGTGCTCCCTAGGCTTATTCTTGTCCAATTAGGGTTTTTAACCAATCTTGTGCATCCAATAGGTGTGTTTGTGTCATTGGATGATCAATTAGGTCATTTTCGTCCTCCCTAGGCTTATTCTTGTCCAATTAGGGTTTTTAACAAATCTTGTGCATCCAATAAGTTCATTTGTGTCAT
Organism: Cicer pinnatifidum; assembly: GCA_037974775.1. Classification (NCBI taxonomy): domain Eukaryota; kingdom Viridiplantae; phylum Streptophyta; class Magnoliopsida; order Fabales; family Fabaceae; genus Cicer; species Cicer pinnatifidum. The sequence continues at coordinate 55,067 of JBBPBR010001022.1, forward strand.
TGGATGATCAATTAGGTAAATTTCGTCCTCCCTAGGCATCTTCTTGTCCAACTACGGTTTTTAACCAATTTTGTGCATCCAATAGGTGTGTTTGTGTCATTGGATGATCAATTAGGTCATTTTCGTCCTCCCTAGGCTTATTCTTGTCCAATTAGGGTTTTTAACCAATCTTGTGCATCCAATAGGTGTGTTTGTGTCATTGGATGATCAATTAGGTCATTTTCGTCCTCCCTAGGCTTATTCTTGTCCAATTAGGGTTTTTAACCAATCTTGTGCATCCAATAGGTGTGTTTGTGTCATTGGATGATCAATTAGGTCATTTTCGTCCTTTCTATGCTTATTTTTGTCCAATTAGGGTTTTTAAGCAATCTTGTGCATCCAATAAGTTCATTTGTGTCATTGGATGATCAATTAGGTCATTTTCGTCCTCCCTAGGCATATTCTTGTCCAACTAGGGTTTCTAACCAATCTTGTGCTTCCAATAGATGTGTTTGTGTCATTGGATGATCAATTAGGTCATTTTCGTCCTCCCTAGGCTTATTCTTGTCCAATTAGGGTTTTTAACCAATCTTGTGCATCCAATAGGTGTGTTTGTGTCATTGGATGATCAATTAGGTCATTTTCGTCCTCCCTAGGCTTATTCTTGTCCAATTAGGGTTTTTAACCAATCTTGTGCATCCAATAGGTGTGTTTGTGTCATTGGATGATCAATTAGGTCATTTTCGTCCTCCCTAGGCTTATTCTTGTCCAAATAGGGTTTTTAACCAATTTAGTGCATCCAATAGGTGTGTTTGTGTCATTGGATGATCAATTAGGTCATTTTCGTCCTCCCTAGGCTTATTCTTGTCCAATTAGGGTTTTTAACCAATCTTGTGCATCCAATAGGTGTGTTTGTGTCATTGGATGATCAATTAGGTCATTTTTCGTCCTCCCTAAGCTTATTCTTGTCCAATTAGGGTTTTTAACCAATCTTATGCATCCAATAGGTGTGTTTGTGTCATTGGATGATCAATTAGGTCATTTTCGTCCTCCCTAGGCTTATTCTTGTCCAATTAGGGTTTTTAACCAATCTTGTGCATCCAATAGGTGTGTTTGTGTCATTGGATGATCAATTAGGTCATTTTCGTCCTCCCTAGGCTTATTCTTGTCCAATTAGGGTTTTTAACCAATCTTGTGCATCCAATAGGTGTGTTTGTGTCATTGGATGATCAATTTAGGTCATTTTAGTTCTCCCTAGGCAAATTCTTGTCCAATTAGGGTTTTTAACCATTCTTGTGCATCCAATAGGTGTGTTTGTGTCATTGGATGATCAATTAGGTCATTTTCGTCCTCCCTAGGCTTATTCTTGTCCAATTAGGGTTTTTAACCAATCTTGTGCATCCAATAGGTGTGTTTGTGTCATTGGATGATCAATTAGGTCATTTTCGTCCTCCCTAGGCTTATTCTTGTCCAATTAGGGTTTTTAACCAATCTTGTGCATCCAATAGGTGTGTTTGTGTCATTGGATGATCAATTAGGTCATTTTTGTCCTCCCTAGGCTTATTCTTGTCCAATTAGGGTTTTTAACAAATCTTGTGCATCCAATAAGTTCATTTGTGTCATTGGATGATCAATTAGCTCATTTTCGTCCTCCCTAGATATATTCTTGTACAACTAGGGTTTTTAACCAATCTTGTGCATCCAATAAGTTCATTTGTGTCATTGGATGATCAATTAGGTCATTTTCGTCCTCCCTAGGCATATTCTTGTCCAACTAGGGTTTTTAACCAATCTTGTGCATCCAATAGGTGTGTTTGTGTCATTGGATGATCAATTAGGTTGTGTTTGTGTCATTGGATGATCAATTAGGTCATTTTCGTCCTCCATAGGCTTATTCTTGTCCAATTAGGGTTTTTAACCAATCTTGTGCATCCAATAGGTGTGTTTGTGTCATTGGATGATCAATTAGGTCTTTTTCGTCCTCCCTAGGCATATTCTTGTCCAATTAGGGTTTTTAACCAATCTTGTGCATCCAATAGGTGTGTTTGTGTCATTGGATGATCAATTAGGTCATTTTCGTCCTCCCTAGGCATATTCTGGTCCAATTAGGGATTTTAACCAATCTTGTGCATCCAATTGGTGTGTTTGTGTCATTGGATGATCAATTAGGTCATTTTCGTCCTCCCAAGGCTTATTCTTGTCCAATTAGGGTTTTTAACCAATCTTGTGCATCCAATAGGTGTGTTTGTGTCATTTAATGATCAATTAGGTCATTTTCGTCCTCCCTAGGCTTATCCTTGTCCAATTAGGGTTTTTAACTAATCTTGTGCATCCAATAAGTTCTTTTGTGTCATTGGATGATCAATTAGGTCATTTTCGTCCTTCCTAGGCATATTCTTGTCCAATTAGGGTTTTTAACCAATCTTGTGCATCCAATAGGTGTGTTTGTGTCATTGGATGATCAATTAGGTTATTTTCGTCCTCCCTAGCCTTATTCTTGTCCAATAAGGGTTTTTAACTAATCTTGTGCATCCAATAAGTTCATTTGTGTCATTGGATGATCAATTAGGTCATTTTCTTCCTTCCTAGGCATATTCTTGTCCAATTAGGGTTTTTAACCAATCTTGTGCATCCAATAGGTGAGTTTGTGTCATTGGATTAACATTTAGGTCATTTTCGTCCTCCCTAGGCTTATTCTTGTCCAATTAGGGTTTTTAACCAATCTTGTGCATCCAATAGGTGTGTTTGTGTCATTGGATGATCAATTAGGTTATTTTCGTCCTCCCTAGCCTTATTCTTGTCCAATTAGGGTTTTTAACTAATCTTGGGGATCCAATAAGTTCATATGTGTCATTGGATGATCAATTAGGTCATTTTAGTCCTTCCTAGGCTTATTCTTGTCCAATTAGGGTTTTTAACCGATCTTGTGCATCCAATAGGTGTGTTTGTGTCATTCGATGATCAATTAGGTCATTTTCGTCCTCCCTAGGCATATTCTGGTCCAATTATGGTTTTTAACCAATCTTGTGCATCCAATTGGTGTGTTTGTGTCATTGGATGATCAATTAGGTCATTTTCGTCCTCCCTAGACTTATTCTTGTCCAATTAGGGTTTTTAACCAATCTTGTGCATCCAATAGGTGTTTTTGTGTCATTGGATGATCAATTAGGTTATTTTCGTCCTTCCTAGGCTTATTCTTGTCTAATTAGGGTTTTTAACCGATCTTGTGCATCCAATAGGTGTGTTTGTGTCATTGGATGATCAATTAGGTCATTTTCGTCCTCCCTAGGCTTATCGTTGTCCAATTAGGGTTTTTAACCAATGTTGTGCATCCAATAAGTTCGTTTGTGTCATTGGATGATCAATTAGGTCATTTTCGTCCTTCCTGGGCATATTCTTGTCCAATTAGGGTTTTTAACCAATCTTGTGCATCCAATTGGTGTGTTTGTGTCATTGGATGATCAATTAGGTCATTTTCGTCCTCCCAAGGCTTATTCTTGTCCAATTAGGGTTTTTAACCAATCTTGTGCATCCAATAGGTGTGTTTGTGTCATTGAATGATCAATTAGGTCATTTTCGTCCTCCCTAGTCTTATCCTTGTCCAATTAGGGTTTTTAACTAATCTTGTGCATCCAATAAGTTCATTTGTGTCATTGGATGATCAATTAGGTCATTTTCGTCCTTCCTAGACATATTCTTGTCCAATTAGGGTTTTTAACCAATCTTGTGCGTCCAATAGGTGTGTTTGTGTCATTGGATGATCAATTAGGTCATTTTCGTCCTCCCTAGGCTTATTCTTGTCCAATTAGGGTTTTTAACCAATCTTGTGCATCCAATAGGTGTGTTTGTGTCATTGGATGATCAATTAGGTCATTTTCGTCCTCCCTAGGCTTATCCTTGTCCAATTAGGATTTTTAACCAATGTTGTGCATCCAATAAGTTCGTTAGTGTCATTGAATTAACATTTAGGTCATTTTTGTCCTCCCTAGGCATATTCTTGTCCAATTAGGGTTTTCAACCAATCTTGTGCATCCAGTAGGTGTGTTTGTGTCATTGGATGATCAATTTGGTCATTTTCGTCCTCCCTAGGCTTATTCTTGTCCAATTAGGGTTTTTAACCAATCTTGTACATCCAATAAGTTTGTTTGTGTCATTGAATTAATATTTAGGTCATTTTCGTCCTCCCTAGGCATATTCTTGTCCAATTAGGGTTTTTAACCAATCTTGTGCATCCAATAGGTGTGTTTGTGTCATTGGATGATCAATTAGGTCATTTTCGTCCTCCCTAGGCTTATTCTTGTCCAATTAGGGTTTTTAACCAATCTTGTGCATCCAATAGGTGTGTTTGTGTCATTGGATGATCAATTAGGATATTTTCGTCCTCCCTAGGCTTATTCTTACCCAATTAGGGTTTTTAACCAATCTTGTGCATCCAATAAGTTGAGTTGTGTCATTGGATTAACATTTAGGTCATTTTCGTCCTCCCTAGGCATATTCTTGTCCAATTAGGGTTTTTAACCAATCTTGTGCATCCAATAGGTGTGTTTGTGTCATTGGATGATCTATTAGGTCATTTTCGTCCTCCCTAGGCATATTCTTGCCCAATTAGGGTTTTTAACCAATCTTGTGCATCCAATAGGTGTGTTTGTGTCATTGGATGATCAATTAGGTCATTTTCGTCCTCCCTAGGCTTATTCTTGTCCAATTAGGGTTTTTAACCAATCTTGTGCATCCAATAGGTGTGTTTGTGTCATTGGATGATCAATTAGGTTATTTTCGTCCTCCCTAGGCTTATTCTTGTCCAATTAGGGTTTTTAACCAATCTTGTGCATCCAATAGGTGTGTTTGTGTTATTGGATGACCAATTAGGTCATTTTCGTCCTCCTTAGGCATATTCTTGTCCAATTAGGGTTTTTAACCAATCTTGTGCATCCAATAGGTGTGTTTGTGTCATTGGATGATCAATTAGGTCATTTTCGTCCTCCCTAGGCTTATTCTTGTCCAATTAGGGTTTTTAACCGATCTTGTGCATCCAATAGGTGTGTTTGTGTCATTGGATGATCAATTAGGTCATTTTCGTCCTCCCTAGGCATATTCTTGTCCAATTAGGGTTTTTAACCAATCTTGTGCATCCAATAGTTGTGTTTGTGTCATTGGATGATCAATTAGGTCATTTACGTCCTCCCTAGGCTTATTCTAGTTCAATTAGGGTTTTTAACCAATCTTGTGCATCCAATAACTTTGTTTGTGTCATTGAATTAATATTTAGGTCATTTACGTCCTCCCTAGGCATATTCTTGTCCAATTAGGGTTTTTAACCAATCTTGCGCATCCAATAGGTGTGTTTGTGTCATTGGATGATCAATTAGGTCATTTTCGTCCTCCCTAGGCTTATTCTTGTCCAATTAGGGTTTTTAACCAATCTTGTGCATCCAATAGGTGTGTTTGTGTCATTGGATGATCAATTAGGTCATTTTCGTCCTCCTTAGGCTTATTTTTGTCCAATTATGGTTTTTAACCAATCTTGTGCATCCAATAGGTGTGTTTGTGTCATTGGATGATCAATTAGGTCATTTTCGTCCTCCCTAGGCTTATTCTTGTCCAATTAGGGTTTTTAACCAATCTTGTGCATCCAATAGGTGTGTTTGTGTCATTGGATGATCAATTAGGTCATTTTCGTCCTCCCTAGGCTTATTATTGTCTAATTAGGGTTTTTAACCAATCTTGTGCATCCAATAAGTTCATTTGTGTCATTGGATTAACTTTTAGGTCATTTTCGTCCTCCCTAGGCATATTCTTGTCCAATTAGGGTTTTTAACCAATCTTGTGCATCCAATAGGTGTGTTTGTGTCATTGGATGATCAATTAGGTTATTTTCGTCCTCCCTAGGCTTATTCTTGTCCAATTAGGGTTTTTAACCAATCTTGTGCATCCAATAGGTGTGTTTGTGTCATTGGATGATCAATTAGGTCATATTCGTCCTCCATAGGCTTATTCTTGTCCAATTAGGGTTTTTAACCAATCTTGTGCATCCAATAAGTTGAGTTGTGTCATTGGATTAACATTTAGGTCATTTTCGTCCTCCCTAGGCTTATTCTTGTCCAATTAGGGTTTTTAACCAATCTTGTGCATCCAATAAGTTCATTTGTGTCATTGGATTAACATTTAGGTCATTTTCGTCCTCCCTAGGCATATTCTTGTCCAATTAGGGTTTTTAACCATTCTTGTGCATCCAATAGGTGTGTTTGTGTCATTGGATGATTAATTAGGTTATTTTCGTCCTCCCTAGGCTTATTCTAGTCAAATTAGGGTTTTTAACCAATCTTGTGCATCCAATAGGTGTGTTTGTGTCATTGGATGATCAATTAGGTCATTTTCGTCCTCCCTAGGCTTATTCTTGTCCAATTAGGGTTTTTAACCAATCTTGTGCATCCAATAGGTGTGTTTGTGTCATTGGATGATCAATTAGGTCATTTTCGTCCTCCCTATGCTTATTCTTGTCCAATTAGGGTTTTTAACCAATCTTGTGCATCCAATAACTTTGTTTGTGTCATTGAATTAATATTTAGGTCATTTTCCTACTCCCTAGGCATATTCTTGTCCAATTAGGGTTTTTAACCAATCTTGTGCATCCAATAGGTGTGTTTGTGTCATTGGATGATCAATTAGGTCATTTTCGTCCTTCCTAGGCATATTCTTGTCCAATTAGGGTTTTTAACCAGTCTTGTGCATCCAATAGGTGTGTTTGTGTCATTTGATGATCAATTAGGTCATTTTCGTCCCCCCAAGGCTTATTCTTGTCCAATTAGGGATTTTAACCAATCTTGTGCATCCAATAGGTGTGTTTGTGTCATTGGATGATCAATTAGGTCATTTTCGTCCTCCCTAGGCTTATTCTTGTCCAATTAGGGTTTTTAACCAATCTTGTGCATCCAATAGGTGTGTTTGTGTCATTGGATGATCAATTAGGTCATTTTCGTCCTCCCAAGGCTTATTCTTGTCCAATTTGGGTTTTTAACCAATCTTGTGCATCCAATAAGTTCATTTGTCTCATTGGATTAACATTTAGGTCATTTTCGTCCTCCGCCGTCATATTCTTGTCCAATTAGGGTTTTTAACCAATCTTGTGTATCCAATTGGTGTGTTTGTGTCATTGGATGATCAACTAGGTCATTTTCGTCCTCCCTAGGCATATTCTTGTCCAATTAGGGTTTTTAACCAATCTTGTGCATCCAATAGGTGTGTTTGTGTCATTGGATGATCAATTAGGTCATTTTCGTCCTCCCTAGGCTTATTCTTGTCCAATTAGGGTTTTTAACCAATCTTGTGCATCCAATAATTTTGTTTGTGTCATTGAATTAATATTTAGCTCATTTTCGTCCTCCCTAGGTATATTCTTGTCCAATTAGGGTTTTTAACCAATCTTGTGCTTCCAATAGGTGTGTTTGAGTCATTGGATAATCAATTAGGTCATTTTCGTCCTCCAAAGGCTTATTCTTGTCCAATTAGGGTTTTTAACCAATCTTGTGCATCCAATAAGTTTGTTTGTGTCATTGAATTAATATTTAGGTCATTTTCGTCCTCCCTAGGCATATTCTTGTCCAATTAGGGTTTTTAACCAATCTTGTGCATCCAATAGGTGTGTTTGTGTCATTGGATGAACAATTAGATCATTTTCGTCCTCCCTAGGCTTATTCTTGTCTAATTAGGGTTTTTAACCAATCTTGTGCATCCAACAAGTTCATTTGTGTCATTGGATTAAAATTTAGGTCATTTTCGTCCTCCCTAGGCATATTCTTGTCCAATTAGGGGTTTTAACCAATCTTGTGCATCCAATAGGTGTGTTTGTATCATTGGATGATCAATTAGGTCATTTTCGTCCTCCCTAGGCATATTGCTGTCCAATTAGAGTTTTTAACCAATCTTGTGCATGCAATAGGTGTGTTTGTGGCAATGGATGATCAATTAGGTCATTTTCGTCCTCCCTAGGCTTATTCTTGTCCAATTAGGGTTTTTAACCAATCTTGTGCATCCAATAGGTGTGTTTGTGTCTTTGGATGATCAATTAGGTCATTTTCGTCCTCCCTAGGCTTATTCTTGCCCAATTAGGGTTTTTAACCAATCTTGTGCATCCAATAAGTTGAGTTGTGTCATTGGATTAGCATTTAGGTCATTTTCGTCCTCCCTAGGCTTATTCTTGTCTAATTAGGGTTTTAACCAATCTTGTGCATCCAATAAGTTCATTTGTGTCATTGGATTAACATTTAGGTCATTTTCGTCCACCCTAGGCATATTCTTGTCCAATTAGGGTTTTTAACTAATCTTGTGGATCCAATAAGTTCATTTGTGTCATTGGATGATCAATTAGGTCATTTTAGTCCTTCCTAGGCTTATTCTTGTCCAATTAGGGTTTTTAACCGATCTTGTGCATCCAATAGGTGTGTTTGTGTCATTCGATGATCAATTAGGTCATTTTCGTCCTCCCTAGGCATATTCTGGTCCAATTATGGTTTTTAACCAATCTTGTGCATCCAATTGGTGTGTTTGTGTCATTGGATGATCAATTAGGTCATTTTCGTCCTCCCTAGACTTATTCTTGTCCAATTAGGGTTTTTAACCAATCTTGTGCATCCAATAGGTGTTTTTGTGTCATTGGATGATCAATTAGGTCATTTTCGTCCTTCCTAGGCTTATTCTTGTCTAATTAGGGTTTTTAACCGATCTTGTGCATCCAATAGGTGTGTTTGTGTCATTGGATGATCAATTAGGTCATTTTCGTCCTCCCTAGGCTTATCGTTGTCCAATTAGGGTTTTTAACCAATGTTGTGCATCCAATAAGTTCGTTTGTGTCATTGGATGATCAATTAGGTCATTTTCGTCCTTCCTAGGCATATTCTTGTCCAATTAGGGTTTTTAACCAATCTTGTGCATCCAATTGGTGTGTTTGTGTCATTGGATGATCAATTAGGTCATTTTCGTCCTCCCAAGGCTTATTCTTGTCCAATTAGGGTTTTTAACCAATCTTGTGCATCCAATAGGTGTGTTTGTGTCATTGAATGATCAATTAGGTCATTTTCGTCCTCCCTAGTCTTATCCTTGTCCAATTAGGGTTTTTAACTAATCTTGTGCATCCAATAAGTTCATTTGTGTCATTGGATGATCAATTAGGTCATTTTCGTCCTTCCTAGACATATTCTTGTCCAATTAGGGTTTTTAACCAATCTTGTGCATGCAATAGGTGTGTTTGTGGCAATGGATGATCAATTAGGTCATTTTCGTCCTCCCTAGGCTTATTCTTGTCCAATTAGGGTTTTTAACCAATCTTGTGCATCCAATAGGTGTGTTTGTGTCATTGGATGATCAATTAGGTCATTTTCGTCCTCCCTAGGCTTATTCTTGCCCAATTAGGGTTTTTAACCAATCTTGTGCATCCAATAAGTTGAGTTGTGTCATTGGATTAGCATTTAGGTCATTTAGCGTCCTCCCTAGGCTTATTCTTGTCTAATTAGGGTTTTAACCAATCTTGTGCATCCAATAAGTTCATTTGTGTCATTGGATTAACATTTAGGTCATTTTCGTCCACCCTAGGCATATTCTTGTCCAATTAGGGTTTTTAACCAATCTTGTGCATCCAATAGGTGTGTTTGTGTCATTGGATGATCAATTAAGTCATTTTCGTCCTCCCAAGGCTTTTTTTGTCCAATTAGGGTTTTTAACCAATCTTGTGCATCCAATAGGTGTGTTTGTGTCATTGGATGATCAATTAGGTCATTTTCGTCCTCCTTAGGCTTATTCTTGTCCAATTAGGGTTTTTAACCAATCTTGTGCAGCCAATAAGTTTGTTTGTGTCATTGAATTAATATTAAGGTCATTTTTGTCCTCCCTAGGCATATTCTTGTCCAATTAGGATTTTTAACCAATCTTGTGCATCAAATAAGTTCATTTGTGTCATTAGATTAACATTTAGGTCATTTTCGTCCTCCCTAGGCATATTCTTGTCCAATTTGGGTTTTTAACCAATCTTGTGCATCCAATAGGTGTGTTTGTGTCATTGGATGATCAATTAGGTTATTTTCGTCCTCCTTAGGCTTATTCTTGTCCAATTAGGGTTTTTAACCAATCTTTTGCATCCAATAAGTTGAGTTGTATCATTGGATTAACATTAAGGTCATTTTCGTCCTCCCTAGGCTTATTCTTGTCCAATTAGGAGTTTTAATCAATCTTGTGCATCCAATAAGTTTGTTTGTGTCATTGAATTAATATTTAGGTCATTTTCGTCGTCCCTAGGCATATTCTTGTCCAATTACGGTTTTTAACCAATCTTGTGCATCCAATAAGTTCATTTGTGTCATAGGATTAACTTTTAGGTCATTTTCGTCCTCCCTAGGCTTATTCTTGTCCAATTAGGAGTTTTAACCAATCTTGTGCATCCAATAAGTTTGTTTGTGTCATTGAATTAATATTTAAGTCATTATCTTCCTCCCAAGGCATATTCTTGTCCAATTAGGGTTTTTAACCAATCCTGTGCATCGAATAGGTGTGTTTGTGTCATTGGATGATCAATTAGGTCATTTTCGTCCTCCCTAGGCTTATTCTTGTCCAATTAGGGTTTTTAACCAATCTTGTGCATCCAATAGGTGTGTTTGTGTCATTGGATGATCAATTAGGTCATTTTCGTCCTCCCTAGGCTTATTCTTGTCCAATTAGAGTTTTTAACCAATCTTGGGCATCCAATAAGTTTGTTTATGTCATTGAATTAATATTTCGGTCATTTTCGTTCGCCCTAGGTATATTCTTGTCCAATTAGGGTTTTTAACCAATCTTGTGCATCCAATAGGTGTGTTTGTGTTATTGGATGATCAATTAGGTCATTTTCGTCCTCCCTAGGCTTATTCTTGTCCAATTAGGGTTTTTAACTAATCGTGTGCATCTAATAGGTGTGTTTGTGTCATTGGATGATCAATTAGGTCATTTTCGTCCTCCCTAGGCTTATTCTTGTCCAATTAGGGTTTTTAACCAATCTTGTGCATCCAATAGGTGTGTTTGTGTCATTGGATGATCAATTAGGTCATTTTCGTCCTCCCTAGGCTTATTCTTGTCCAATTAGGGTTTTTAACCAATCTTGTGCATCCAATAGGTGTGTTTGTGTCATTGGATGATCAATTAGGTCATTTTCGTCCTTTCTATGCTTATTTTTGTCCAATTAGGGTTTTTAAGCAATCTTGTGCATCCAATAAGTTCATTTGTGTCATTGGATGATCAATTAGGTCATTTTCGTCCTCCCTAGGCATATTCTTGTCCAACTAGGGTTTCTAACCAATCTTGTGCTTCCAATAGATGTGTTTGTGTCATTGGATGATCAATTAGGTCATTTTCGTCCTCCCTAGGCTTATTCTTGTCCAATTAGGGTTTTTAACCAATCTTGTGCATCCAATAGGTGTGTTTGTGTCATTGGATGATCAATTAGGTCATTTTCGTCCTCCCTAGGCTTATTCTTGTCCAATTAGGGTTTTTAACCAATCTTGTGCATCCAATAGGTGTGTTTGTGTCATTGGATGATCAATTAGGTCATTTTCGTCCTCCCTAGGCTTATCCTTGTCCAATTAGGATTTTTAACCAATGTTGTGCATCAAATAAGTTCGTTTGTGTCATTGAATTAACATTTAGGTCATTTTTATCCTCCTTAGGCATATTCTTGTCCAATTAGGGTTTTCAACCAATCTTGTGCATCCAGTAGGTGTGTTTGTGTCATTGGATGATCAATTAGGTCATTTTCGTCCTCCCTAGGCTTATTCTTGTCCAATTAGGGTTTTTAACTTATCTTGTGCATCCAATAAGTTTGTTTGTGTCATTGAATTAATATTTAGGCCATTTTCGTCCTCCCTAGGCATATTCTTGTCCAATTAGGGTTTTTAACCAATCTTGTGCATCCAATAGGTGTGTTTGTGTCATTGGATGATCAATTAGGACATTTTCGTCCTCCCTAGGCTTATTCTTGCCCAATTAGGGTTTTTAACCAATCTTGTGCATCCAATAAGTTGAGTTGTGTCATTGGATTAGCATTTAGGTCATTTTCGTTCTCCCTAGGCTTATTCTTGTCCAATTAGGGTTTTTAACCAATCTTGTGCATCCAATAAGTTCATTCGTGTCATTGGATTAACATTTAGGTCATTTTCGTTCTCCCTTGGCATATTCTTGTCCAATTAGGGTTTTTAACCAATCTTGTGCATCCAATAGGTGTGTTTGTGTCATTGGATTAACATTTAGGTCATTTTCGTCCTCCCTAGGCTTATTCTTGTCCAATTAGGGTTTTTAACCAATCTTGTGCATCCAATAAGTTTGTTTGTGTCATTGAATTAATATTTAGGTCATTTTCGTCCTCCCTAGGCATATTCTTGCCCAATTATGGTTTTTAACCATTCTTGTGCATCCAATAAGTGTGTATGTGTCATTGGATGATCAATTAGGTCATTTTCATCCTCCCTAGGCTTATTCTTGCCCAATTAGGGTTTTTAACCAATCTTGTGCATCCAATAAGTTTGTTTGTGTCATTGAATTAATATTTACGTCATTTTCGTCCTCCCTAGGCATATTCTTGTCTAATTAGGGTTTTTAACCAATCTTGTGCATCCAATAGGTGTGTTTGTGTCATTGGATGATCAATTAGGTCATTTTCGTCCTCCCTAGGCTTATTCTTTTCCAATTAGCGTTTTTAACCAATCTTGTGCATCCAATAGGTGTGTTTATGTCATTTGATGATCAATTAGGTCATTTTCGTCCTCCCTAGGCTTATTCTTGTCCAATTAGGGTTTTTAACCAATCTTGTGCATCCAATAGGTGTGTTTGTGTCATTGGATGATCAATTAGGTCATTTTCGTCCTCCCTAGGCTTATTATTGTCCAATTAGGGTTTTTTACCAATCTTGTGCATCCAATAAGTTCATTTGTGTCATTGGATGATCAATTAGGTCATTTTCGTCCTCCCTAGGCATATTCTTGTCCATCTTGGGTTTTAAACCAATCTTGTGCATCCAATAGGTGTGTTTGTGTCATTAGATGATCAATTAGGTCATTTTTGTCCTCCCTAGGCTTATTCTTGTCCAATTAGGGTTTTTAACCAATCTTGTGCATCCAATAGGTGTGTTTGTGTCATTGGATGATCAATTAGGTCATTTTCGTCCTCCCTAGGCTTATTCTTGTCCAATTAGGGTTTTTAACCAATCTTGTGCATCCAATAGGTGTGTTTGTGTCATTGGATGATCAATTAGGTCATTTTCGTCCTCCCTAGGCTTATTCTGGTCCAATTAGAGTTTTTAACCAATCTTGTGCATCCAATAGGTGTGTTGGTGTCATTGGATGATCAATTAGGTCATTTTCGTCCTCCCTAGGCTTATTCTTGTCCAATTAGGGTTTTTAACCAATCTTGTGCATCCAATAGGTGTGTTTGTGTCATTGGATGATCAATTAGGTCATTTTCGTCCTCCCTAGGCTTATTCTTGTCCAATTAAAGTTTTTAACCAATCTTGTGCATCCAATAAGTTTGTTTGTTTCATTGAATTAATATTTAGGTCATTTTCGTCCTCCCTAGGCATATTCTTGTCCAATTAGGGTTTTTAACCAATCTTGTGCATCCAATAGGTGTGTTTGTGTCATTGGATGATCAATTAGGTCATTTTCGTCCTCCCTAGGCTTATTCTTGTCCAATTAGGGTTTTTAACCGATCTTGTGCATCCAATAGGTGTGTTTGTGTCATTGGATGACCAATTAGGTCATTTTCGTCCTCTCTAGGCATATTCTTGTCCAATTAGGGTTTTTAACCAATCTTGTGCATCCAATAGGTGTGTTTGTGTCATTGGATGATCAATTAGGTCATTTTCGTCCTCCCTAGGCTTATTCTTTTCCAATTAGGGTTTTTAACTGATCTTGTGCATCCAATAAGTTCATTTGTGTCATTGGATAATCAATTAGGTCATTTTCGTCGTCCCTAGGCTTATTCTTGTCCAATTACGGTTTTTAACCAATCTTGTGCATCCAATAGGTGTGTTTGTGTCATTAGATGATCAATTAGGTCATTTTCGTCCTCGCTAGGCTTATTCTTGTCCAATTAGGGTTTTTAACCAATCTTGTGCTTCCAACAAGTTTGTTTATGTCATTGAATTAATATTTAGGTCATTTTCGTCCTCCCTAGGCATATTCTTGTCCAATTAGGGTTTTTAACCAATCTTGTGCATCCAATAGGTGTGTTTGTGTCATTGGATGATCAATTAGGTCATTTTCGTCCTCCCTAGGCATATTCTTGTCCAATTAGGGTTTTTAACCAATCTTGTGCATCCAATAGGTCTGTTTGTGTCATTGGATGATCAATTTAGGTCATTTTCGTTCTCCCTAGGCATATTCTTGTGCAATTAGGGTTTTTAACCAATCTTGTGCATCCAATAGGTGTGTTTGTGTCATTGGATGATCAATTAGGTCATTTTCGTCCTCCCTAGGCTTATTCTTGTCCAATTAGGGTTTTTAACCAATCTTGTGCATCCAATAGGTGTGTTTGTGTCATTGGATGATCAATTAGGTCATTTTCGTCCTCCCTAGGCTTATTCTTGTCCAATTAGGGTTTTTAACCAATCTTGTGCATCCAATAACTTTGTTTGTGTCATTGAATTAATATTTAGGTCATTTTTTCGTCCTCCCTAGGCATATTCTTGTCCAATTAGGGTTTTTAACCAATCTTGTGCATCCAATAGGTGTGTTTGTGTCACTGGATGATCAATTAGGTCATTTTCGTCCTCCCTAGGCTTATTGTTGTCCAATTAGGGTTTTTAACCAGTCTGGTGCATCCAATAACTTTGTTTGTGTCATTGAATTAATATTTAGGTCATTTTCGTCCTCCCTAGGCATATTCTTGTCCAATTAGGGTTTTTAACCAATCTTGTGCATCCAATAGGTGTGTTTGTGTCATTGGATGATCAATTAGGTCATTTTCGTCCTCCCTAGGCTTATTCTTGTCCAATTAGGGTTTTTAATCAATCTTGTGCATCCAATAACTTGAGTTGTGTCATTGGATTAACATTTAGGTCATTTTCGTCCTCCCTAGGCATATTCTTGTCCAATTAGGGTTTTTAACCAATCTTGTGCATCCAATAGGTGTTTAACCAATCTTGTGCATCCAATAGGTGTGTTTGTGGCAATAGATGATCAATTAGGTCATTTTCGTCCTCCCTAGGCTTATTCTTGTCCAATTAGGGTTTTTAACCAATCTTGTGCATCCAATAGGTGTGTATGTGTCATTGGATGATCAATTAGTTTATTTTCGTCCTCCCAATGCTTATTCTTGTCCAATTAGGGTTTTTAACCAATCTTGTGCATCCAATAGGTGTTTAACCAATCTTGTGCATCCAATAGGTGTGTTTGTGGCAATAGATGATCAATTATGTCATTTTGGTCCTCCCTAGGCTTATTCTTGTCCAATTAGGGTTTTTAACCAATCTTGTGCATCCAATAGGTGTGTTTGTGTCATTGGATGATCAATTAGGTCATTTTCGTCCTCCCTAGGCTTATTCTTGTCCAATTAGGGTTTTTAACCAATCTTGTGCATCCAATAAGTTGAGTTGTGTCATTGGATTAACATTTAGGTCATTTTCGTCCTCCCTAGGCTTATTCTTGTCCAATTAGGGTTTTTAACCAATCTTGTGCATCCAATAGGTGTGTTTGTGTCATTGGATGATCAATTAGGTCATTTTCGTCCTCCCTAGGCTTATTCTTGTCCAATTAGGGTTTTTAACCGATCTTGTGCATCCAATAGGTGTGTTTGTGTCGTTGGATGATCAATTAGGTCATTTTCATCCTCTCTAGGCATATTCTTGTCCAATTAGGGTTTTTAACCAATCTTGTGCATCCAATAGGTGTGTTTGTGTCATTGGATGATCAATTAGGTCATTTTCGTCCTCCCTAGGCTTATTCTTGTCCAATTAGGGTTTTTAACCAATCTTGTGCATCCAATAAGTTGAGTTGTGTCATTGGATTAACATTTAGGTCATTTTCGTCCTCCCTAGGCTTATTCTTGTCCGATTAGGGTTTTTAACCAATCTTGTGCATCCAATAAGTTCATTTGTGTCATCGGATTAACATTTAGGTCATTTTCGTCCTCCCTAGGCATATTCTTGTCCAATTAGAGTTTTAGACCAATCTTGTGCATC
>JBBPBR010001022.1:71247-81927 GCA_037974775.1 Cicer pinnatifidum
ATTTTCGTCCTCCCTAGGCTTATTCTTGTCCAATTAGGGTTTTTAACCAATCTTGTGCATCCAATAGGTGTGTTTGTGTCATTGGATGATCAATTTGGTCAATTTCGTCCTCCATAGGCTTATTCTTGTCCAATTAGGGTTTTTAACCAATCTTGTGCATCCAATAAGTTCATTTGTGTCATCGGATTAACATTTAGGTCATTTTCGTCCTCCCTAGGCATATTCTTGTCCAATTAGAGTTTTAGACCAATCTTGTGCATCTAATAGGTGTGTTTGTGTCATTGGATGATCAATTAGGTTATTTTCGTCCTCCCTAGGCTTATTCTTGTCCAATTAGGGTTTTTAACTAATCTTGTGCATCCAATAAGTTCATTTGTGTCATTGGATGATCAATTAGGTCATTTTCGTCCTCCCTAGGCTTATTCTTGTCCAATTAGGGTTTTTAACCAATCTTGTGCATCTAATAGGTGTGTTTGTGTCATTGGTTGATCAATTAGGTCATTTTCGTCGTCCCTAGGCTTATTCTTGTCCAATTAAGGTTTTTAACCAATCTTGTGCATCCGATAAGTTTGTTTGTGTCATTGAATTAATATTTAGGTCATTTTCATCCTCCCTAGGCATACTCTTGTCCAATTAGGGTTTTTAACCAATCTTGTGCATCCAATATGTGTGTTTGTGTCATTGGATGATCAATTTGGTCAATTTCGTCCTCCATAGGCTTATTCTTGTCCAATTAGGGTTTTTAACCAATCTTGTGCATCCAATAGGTGTGTTTGTGTCATTGGATGATCAATTAGGTCATTTTCATCCTCCCTAGGCATACTCTTGTCCAATTAGGGTTTTTAACCAATCTTGTGCATCCAATAAGTTAAGTTGTGTCATTGGACTAACATTTAGGTCATTTTCGTCCTCCCTAGGCTTATTCTTGTCCAATTAGGGTTTTTAACCAATCTTTTGCATCCAATAGGTGTGTTTGTGTCATTGGATGATCAATTTGGTCAATTTCGTCCTCCATAGGCTTATTCTTGTCCAATTAGGGTTTTTAACCAATCTTGTGCATCCAATAGGTGTGTTTGTGTCATTGGATGATCAATTAGGTCATTTTCGTCCTCCCTAGGCTTATTCTTGTCCAATTAGGGTTTTTAACCAATCTTGTGCATCCAATAAGTTGAGTTGTGTCATTGGATTAACATTTAGGTCATTTTCGTCCTCCCAAGGCTTATTCTTGTCCAATTAGGGTTTTAACCAATCTTGTACATCCAATAGGTGTGTTTGTGTCATTGGTTGATCAATTAGGTCATTTTCGTCCTCCATAGGCTTATTCTTGTCCAATTAAGGTTTTTAACCAATCTTGGGCATCCAATAAGTTGAGTTGTGTCATTGGATTAACATTTAGGTCATTTTCGTCCTCCCTAGGCTTATTCTTGTCCAATTAGGGTTTTTAACCAATCTTGTGCATCCAATAAGTTCATTTGTGTCATTGGATTAACATTTAGGTCATTTTCGTCCTCCCTAGGCATATTCTTGTCCAATTAGGGTTTTTAACCAATCTTGTGCATCCAATAGGTGTGTTTGTGTCATTGGATGATCAATTAGGTAATTTTCGTCCTCCCTAGGCTTATTCTTGTCCAATTAGGGTTTTTAACCAATCTTGTGCCTCCAATAGGTGTGTTTGTGTCATTGGATGATCAAATAGGTTATTTTCGTCCTCCCTAGCCTTATTCTTGTCCAATTAGGGTTTTTAACTAATCTTGTGCATCCAATAAGTTCATTTGTGTCATTGGATGATCAATTAGGTCATTTTCGTCCTTCCTAGGCATATTATTGTCCAATTAGGGTTTTTAACCAATCTTGTGCATCCAATAGGTATGTTTGTGTCATTGGATGATCAATTAGGTCATTTTCGTCCTCCCTAGGCATATTCTTGCCCAATTAGGGTTTTTAACCAATCTTGTGCATCCAATAAGTTGAGTTGTGTCATTGGATGATCAATTAGGTCATTTTCGTCCTCCCTAGCCTTATTCTTGTCCAATTAGGGTTTTTAACCAATCTTTTGCATCCAATAAGTTCATTTGTGTCATTGGATTAACATTTAGGTCATTTTCGTCCTCCCTAGGCATATTCTTGTCCAATTATGGTTTTTACCCAATCTTGTGCATCCAATAGGTATGTTTGTGTCATTGGATGATCAATTAGGTCATTTTCGTCCTCCCTAGGCATATTCTTGACCAATTAGGGTTTTTAAACAATCTTGTGCTTCCAATAGGTGTGTTTGTGTCATTGGATGATCAATTAGGCCATTTTCGTCCTCCTTAGGCTTATCCTTGTCCAATTAGGGTTTTTAACCAATCTTGTGCATCCAATAAGTTTGTTTGTGTCATTGAATTAATATTTAGGTCATTTTCGTCCTCCCTAGGCATATTCTTGTCCAATTAGGGTTTTTAACCAATTTTGTGCATCCAATAGGTGTGTTTGTGTCATTGGATGATCAATTAAGTGATTTTCGTCCTCCCTAGGCATATTCTTGCCCAATTAGGGTTTTTAACCAATCTTGTGCATCCAATAAGTTGAGTTGTGTCATTGGATTAGCATTTAGGTCATTTTCTTCCTCCCTAGGCTTATTCTTGTCCAATTAGGGTTTTTAACCAATCTTGTGCATCCAATAAGTTCATTTGTGTCATTGGATTAACATTTAGGTCATTTTCGTCCTCCCTAGGCATATTCTTGTCCAATTAGGGTTTTTAACCAATCTTGTGCATCCAATAGGTTTGTTTGTGTCATTGGATGATCAAATAGGTTATTTTCGTCCTCCCAAGCCTTATTCTTGTCCAATTAGGGTTTTTAACTAATCTTGTGCATCCAATAAGTTCATTTGTGTCATTGGATGATCAATTAGGTCATTTTCGTCCTTCCTAGGCATATTCTTGTCCAATTAGGGTTTTTAACCAATCTTGTGCATCCAATTGGTGTGTTTGTGTCATTGGATGATCAATTAGGTCATTTTCGTCCTCCCAAGGCTTATTCTTGTCCAATTAGGGTTTTTAACCAATCTTGTGCGTCCAATAGGTGTGTTTGTGTCATTGGATGATCAATTAGGTCATTTTCGTCCTCCCTAGGCTTATTCTTGTCCAATTAGGGTTTTTAACCAATCTTGTGCATCCAATAGGTGTGTTTGTGTCATTGGATGATCAATTAGGTCATTTTCGTCCTCCCTAGGCTTATTCTTGTCCAATTAGGGTTTTTAACCAATCTTGTGCATCCGATAAGTTTGTTTGCGTCATTGAATTAATATTTAGGTCATTTTCGTCCTCCCTAGGCATATTCTTGTCCAATTAGGGTTTTTAACCAATCTTGTGCATCCAATAAGTTCATTTGTGTCATTGGATTAACATTTAGGTTATTTTCGTCC
This sequence comes from Cicer pinnatifidum, assembly GCA_037974775.1. Taxonomy (NCBI): domain Eukaryota; kingdom Viridiplantae; phylum Streptophyta; class Magnoliopsida; order Fabales; family Fabaceae; genus Cicer; species Cicer pinnatifidum. Next base: position 74,657 of record JBBPBR010001022.1, read on the forward strand.
TCCCTAGGCATATTCTTGTCCAATTAGGGTTTTTAAACAATCTTGTGCATCCAATAGGTGTGTTTGTGTCATTGGATGATCAATTAGGTCATTTTCGTCCTCCCTAGGCTTATTCTTGCCCAATTAGGGTTTTAACCAATCTTGTGCATCCAATAAGTTCATTTGTGTCATTGGATGATCAATTAGGTCATTTTCGTCCTTCCTAGGCATATTCTTGTCCAACTAGGGTTTTTAACCAACCTTGTGCATCCAATAGGTGTGTTTGTATCATTGGATGATCAATTAGGTCATTTTCGTCCTCCTAGGCTTATTCTTGTCCAATCAGGGTTTTTAACCAATCTTGTGCATCAATAAGTTCATTTGTGTCATTGGATGAACATTTAGATCATTTTCGTCCTCCCTAGGCATATTCTTGTCCAATTAGGGTTTTTAACCAATCTTGTGCGTCCAATAGGTGTGTTTGTGTCATTGGATGATCAATTAGGTCATTTTCGTCCTCCCTAGGCTTATTCTTGTCCAATTAGGGTTTTTAACCAATCTTGTGCATCCAACAAGTTTGTTTATGTCATTGAATTAATATTTAGGTCATTTTCGTCCTCCCTAGGCATATTCTTGTCCAATTAGGGGTTTTAACCAATCTTGTGCATGCAATAGGTGTGTTTGTGTCATTGGATGATCAATTAGGTCATTTTCGTCCTCCCTAGGCTTATTCTTGTCCAATTAGGGTTTTTAACCAATCTTGTGCATCCAATAGGTGTGTTTGTGTCATTGGATGATCAATTAGGTCATTTTCGCCCTCCATAGGCTTATTCTTGTCCAAATAAGGTTTTTAACCAATCTTGTGCATCCAATAACTTTGTTTGTGTCATTGAATGATCAATTAGGTCGTTTTCGTCCTCCCTAGGCATATTCTTGTCCAATTAGGGTTTTTAACCAATCTTGTTCATCCAATAGGTGTGCTTGTGTCATTGGATGATCAATTAGGTCATTTCCGCCCTCCCTAGGCTTATTCTTGTCCAATTAGGGTTTTTAACCAATCTTTTGCATCCAATACGTTCATTTGTGTCATTGGATTAACATTTAGGTCATTTTCGTCCTTCCTAGGCATATTCTTATCCAATTAGGGTTTTTAACCAATCTTGTGCTTCCAATAGGTGAGTTTGTGTCATTTGATGATCAATTAGGTTATTTTCGTCCTCCCTAGGCTTATTCTTGTCCAATTAGGGTTTTTAACCAATCTTGTGCATCCAACAAGTTTGTTTATGTCATTGAATTAATATTTAGGTCATTTTCGTCCTCCCTACGCATATTGTTGTCCAATTAGGGTTTTTAACCAATCTTGTGCATGCAATACGTGTGTTTGTGTCATTGGATGATCAATTAGGTCATTTTCGTCCTCCCTAGGCATATTCTTGTCCAATTAGGGATTTTAACCAATCTTGTGCATCCAATAGGTGTGTTTGTGGCAATGGATGATCAATTAGGTCATTTTCGTCCTCCCTAGGCTTATGCTTGTCCAATTAGGGTTTTTAACCAATCTTGTGCATCCAATAGGTGTGTTTGTGTCATTGGATGATCAATTAGGTCATTTTCGTCCTCCCTAGGCTTATTCTTGCCCAATTAGGGTTTTTAACCAATCTTGTGCATCCAATAAGTTCATTTGTGTCATTGGATTAACATTTAGGTCATTTTCGTCCTCCCTAGGCATATTCTTGTCCAATTAGGGTTTTTAACCAATCTTGTGCATCCAATAGGTGTGTTTGTGTCATAGGATGATCAATTAGGTCATTTTCGTCCTCCCTATGCTTATTCTTGTCCAATTAGGGTTTTTAACCAATCTTGTGCATCCAATAAGTTCATTTGTGTCATTAGATTAACATTTAGGTCATTTTTGTCCGCCCTAGGCATATTCTTGTCCAATTAGGGTTTTTAACCAATCTTGTGCATCCAATAGGTGTGTTTGTGTCATTGGATGATCAATTAGGTCATTTTCGTCCTCCCTAGGCTTATTCTTGTCCAATTAGGGTTTTTAACCAATCTTGTGCATCCAATAAGTTCATTTGTGTCATTGGATGATCAATTAGGTCATTTTCGTCCTTCCTAGGCATATTCTTGTCCAACTAGGGTTTTTAACCAGTCTTGTGCATCCAATAGGTATGTTTGTGTCATTGGATGATCAATTAGGTCATTTTCATCCTCCCAAGGCTTATTCTTGTCCAATTAGGGTTTTTAACCAATCTTGTGCATCCAATAAGTTCATTTGTGTCATTGGATTAACATTTAGGTCATTTTCGTCCTCCCTAGGCATATTCTTGTCCAATTAGGGTTTTTAACCAATCTTGTGCATCCAATAGGTGTGTTTGTGTCATTGGATGATCAATTAGGTCATTTTCGTCCTCCCTATGCTTATTCTTGTCCAATTAGGGTTTTTAACCAATCTTGTGCATCCAATAAGTTCATTTGTGTCATTGGATGATCAACTAGGTCATTTTCGTCCTTCCTAGGCATATTCTTGTCCAACTAGGGTTTTTAACCAACCTTGTGCATCCAATAGGTGTGTTTGTGTCATTGGATGATCAATTAGGTCATTTTCGTCCTCCTTAGGCTTATTCTTGTCCAATTAGGGTTTTTAACCAATCTTGTGCATCCAATAAGTTCATTTGTGTCATTGGATTAACATTTAGGTCATTTTCGTCCTCCCTAGGCATATTCTTGTCCAATTAGGGTTTTTAACCAATCTTGTGCATCCAATAGGTGTGTTTGTGTTATTGGTTGATCAATTAGGTCATTTTCGTCCTCCCTAGGCTTATTCTTGTCCAATTAGGGTTTTTAACCAATCTTGTGCATCCAATAAGTTCATTTGTGTCATTGGATGATCAATTAGGTCATTTTCGTCCTCCCTAGGCATATTCTTGTCCAACTAGGGTTTTAAACCAATCTTGTACATCCAATAGGTGTGTTTGTGTCATTGGATGATCAATTAGGTCATTTTCGTCCTCCCTAGGCTTATTCTTGTCCAATTAGGGTTTTAAACCAATCTTGTGCATCCAATAGGTGTGTTTGTGTCATTGGATGATCAATTAGGTCATTTTCGTCCTCCCTAGGCTTATTCTTGTCCAATTAGGGTTTTTAACCAATCTTGTGCATCCAATAGGTGTGTTTGTGTCATTGGATGATCAATTAGGTCATTTTCGTCCTCCCTAGGCTTATTCTTGTCCAATTAGGGGTTTTAACCAATCTTGAGCATCCAATAGGTGTGTTTGTGTCATTGGATGATCAATTAGGTCATTTTCGTCCTCCCTAGGCTTATTCTTGTCCAATTAGGGTTTTTAACCAATCTTGTGCATCCAATAGGTGTGTTTGTGTCATTGGATGATCAATTAGGTCATTTTCGTCCTCCGTACGCTTATTCTTGTCCAATTAGGGTTTTTAACCAATCTTGTGCATCCAATAGGTGCGTTTGTGTCATTGGATGATCTATTAGGTCATTTTCGTCCTCCCTAGGCTTATTCTTGTCCAATCAGGGTTTTTAACCAATCTTGTGCATCCAATAGGTGTGTTTGTGTCATTGGATGATCAATTAGGTCATTTTCGTCCTCCCTAGGCTTATTCTTGTCCAATTAGGGTTTTTAACCAATCTTGCGCATCCAATAAGTTCATTTGTGTCATTGGATGATCAATTAGGTCATTTTCGTCCTCCCTAGGCATATTGTTGTCCAACTAGGGTTTTAAACCAATCATGTGCATCCAATAGGTGTGTTTGTGTCATTGGATGATCAATTAGGTCATTTTCGTCCTCCCTAGGCTTATTCTTGTCCAATTAGGGTTTTTAACCAATCTTGTGCATCCAATAGGTGTGTTTGTGTCATTGGGTGATCAATTAGGTCATTTTCGTCCTCCCTAGGCTTATTCTTGTGCAATTAGGGTTTTTAACCAATCTTGTTCATCCAATAGGTGTGTTTGTGTCATTGGATGATCAATTAGGTCATTTTCGTCCTCCCTAGGCTTATTCTTGTCCAATTAGGGTTTTTAACCAATCTTGTGCATCCAATAGGTGTGTTTGTGTCATTGGATGATCAATTAGGTCATTTTCGTCCTCCCTAGGCTTATTCTTGTCCAATTAGGGTTTTTAACCAATCTTGTGCATCCAATAAGTTCATTTGTGTCATTGGATGATAAATTTGGTCATTTTCGTCCTCCATAGGCATATTCTTGTCCAACTAGGGTTTTAAACCAATCTTGTGCATCCAATAGGTGTGTTTGTGTCATTGGATGATCAATTAGGTCATTTTCGTCCTCCCTAGGCTTATTCTTGTCCAATTAGGGTTTTTAACCAATCTTGTGCATCCAATAGGTGTGTTTGTGTCATTGGATGATCAATTAGGTCATTTTCGTCCTCCCTAGGCTTATTCTTGTCCAATTAGGGTTTTTAACCAATCTTGTGCATCCAATAGGTGTGTTTGTGTCATTGGATGATCAATTAGGTCATTTTCGTCCTCCCTAGGCTTATTCTTGTCCAATTAGGGTTTTTAACCAATCTTGTGCATCCAATAGGTGTGTTTGTTTCTTTGGATGATCAATTAGGTCATTTTCGCCCTCCGTAGGCCTATTCTTGTCCAATTAGGGTTTTTAATCAATCTTGTGCATCCGATAAGTTTGTTTGTGTCATTGAATTAATATTTAGGTCATTTTCGTCCTCCCTAGGCATATTCTTGTCCAATTAGGGTTTTTAACCAATCTTGTGCATCCAATAGGTGTGTTTGTGTCATTGGATGATCAATTAGGTCATTTTCGTCCTCCCTAGGCTTATTCTTGTCCAATTAGGATTTTTAACCAATCTTGTGCATACGATAAGTTTGTTTGCGTCATTGAATTAATATTTAGGTCATTTTCGTCCTCCCTAGGCATATTCTTGTCCAATTAGGGTTTTTAACCAATCTTGTGCATCCAATAGGTGTGTTTGTGTCATTGGATGATCAATTAGGTCATTTTCGTCCTCCCTAGGCTTATTCTTGTCCAATTAGGGTTTTAAACCAATCTTCTGCATCCGATAAGTTTGTTTGTGTCATTGAATTAATATTTAGGTCATTTTCGTCCTCCCTAGGAATATTCTTGTCCAATTAGTGTTTTTAACCAATCTTGTGCATCCAATAGGTGTGTTTGTGTCATTGGATGATCAATTAGGTCATTTTCGTCCTCCCTAGGCATATTCTTGTCCAATTAGGGTTTTTAACCAATCTTGTGCATCCAATAGGTGTGTTTGTGTCATTGGATGATCAATTAGGTCATTTTCGTCCTCCCTAGGCTTATTCTTGTCCAATTAGGGTTTTTAACCAATCTTGTGCATCCAATAGGTGTGTTTGTGTCATTGGATGATCAATTAGGTCATTTTCGTCCTCCCTAAGCTTATTCTTGTCCAATTAGGGTTTTTAACCAATCTTGTGCATCCAATAAGTTAATTTGTGTCATTGGATTAACATTTAGGTCATTTTCGTCCTCCCTAGGCATATTCTTGTCCAATTAGGGTTTTTAACCAATCTTGTGCATCCAATAGGTGTGTTTGTGTCATTGGAAGATCAATTAGGTCATTTCCGTCCTCCCTATGCTTATTCTTGTCCAATTAGGGTTTTTAACCAATCTTGTGCATCCAATAAGTTTGTTTGTTTCATTGAACTAATATTTAGGTCATTTTCGTCCTCCCTAGGCATATTCTTGTCCAATTAGGGTTTTTAACCAATTTTGTGCATCCAATAGGTGTGTTTGTGTCATTGGATGATCAATTAGGTCATTTTCGTCCTCCCTAGGCTTATTCTTGACCAATTAGGGTTTTTAACCAATCTTGTGCATCCAATAAGTTGAGTTGTGTCATTGGATTAGCATTTAGGTCATTTTCGTCCTCCCTAGGCTTATTCTTGTCCAATTAGGGTTTTTAACCAATCTTGTGCATCCAATAACTTGGTTTGTGTCATTGAATTAATATTTAGGTCATTTTCGTCCTCCCTAGGCATATTCTTGTCCAATTAGGATTTTTAACCAATCTTGTGAATCCAATAGGTGTGTTTGTGTCATTGGATGATCAATTAGGTCATTTTCGTCCTCCCTAGGCTTATTCTTGTCCAATTAGGGTTTTTAACCAATCTTGTGCATCCAATAAGTTCATTTGTGTCATTGGATTAACAATTAGGTCATTTTCGTCCTCCCTAGGCATATTCTTGTCCAATTAGGGTTTTTAACCAATCTTGTGCTTCCAATAGGTGTGTTTGTGTCATTGGATGATCAATTAGGTCATTTTCGTCATCCCTAGGCTTATTCTTGTCCAATTAGGGTTTTTAGCCAATCTTGTGCAACCAATAGGTGTGTTTGTGTCATTGGATGATCAATTAGGTCATTTTCGTCCTCCCTAGGCTTATTCTTGTCCAATTAGGGTTTTTAACCAATCTTGTGCATCCAATAACTTTGTTTGTGTCATTGAATTAATATTTAGGTCATTTTCGTCCTCCCTAGGCATGTTCTTGTCCAACTAGGGTTTTTAACCAATCTTGTGCATCCAATTGGTGTGTTTTTGTCATTGGATGATCAATTAGGTCATTTTCGTCCTCCCTAGGCTTATTCTTGTCCAATTAGGGTTTTTAACCAATCTTGTGCATCCAATAGGTGTGTTTGTGTCATTGGATGATCAATTAGGTCATTTTCGTCCTCCCTAGGCTTATTCTTGTCCAATTAGGGGTTTTAACCAATCTTGAGCATCCAATAGGTGTGTTTGTGTCATTGGATGATCAATTAGGTCATTTTCGTCCTCCCTAGGCTTATTCTTGTCCAATTAGGGTTTTTAACCAATCTTGTGCATCCAATAGGTGTGTTTGTGTCATTGGATGATCAATTAGGTCATTTTCATCCTACCTAGACTTATTCTTGTCAAATTCGGGTTTTTAATCAATCTTGTGCATCCATTAGGTGTGTTTGTGTCATTGGATGATCAATTAGGTCATTTTCGTCCTCCCTAGGCTTATTCTTGTCCAATTAGGGTTTTTAACCAATCTTGTGCATCCAATAGGTGTGTTTGTGTCATTGGATGATCAATTAGGTCATTTTCGTCCTCCCTAGACTTAATCTTGTAAAATTAGGGTTTTTAACCAATCTTGTGCATCCAATAACTTTGTTTGTGTCATTGAATTAATATTTAGGTCATTTTCGTCCTCCCTAGGCATATTCTTGTCCAATTAGGGTTTTTAACCAATCTTGTGCATCCAATAAGTTTGTTTGTGTCATTG
>JBBPBR010001022.1:88695-167742 GCA_037974775.1 Cicer pinnatifidum
ATTTTCGTCCTCCCTAGCCTTATTCTTGTCCAATTAGGGTTTTTAACTAATCTTGTGCATCCAATAAGTTCATTTGTGTCATTGGATGATCAATTAGGTCATTTTCGTCCTTCCTAAGCTTATTCTTGTCTAATTAGGGTTTTTAACCGATCTTGTGCATCCAATAGGTGTGTTTGTGTCATTGGATGATCAATTAGGTTATTTTCGTCCTCCCTAGCCTTATTCTTGTCCAATTAGGGTTTTTAACCAATCTTGTGCATCCAATAAGCTCATTTGTGTCATTGGATTAACATTTAGGTCATTTTCGTCCTCCCTAGGCATATTCTTGTCCAATTAGGGTTTGTAACCAATCTTGTGCTTCCAATAGGTGTGTTTTTGTCATTGGATGATCAATTAGGTCATTTTCGTCCTCCCTAGGCTTATTCTTGTCTAATTAGGGTTTTTAACCAATCCTGTGCATTCAATAAGTTTGTTTGTTTCATTGAATTAATATTTAGGTCATTTTTGTCCTCCCTAGGCATATTCTTGTCCAATTAGGGTTTTTAACCAATCTTGTGCATCCAATAGGTGTGTTTTTGTCATTGGATGATCAATTAGGTCATTTTCGTCCTCCCTAGGCTTATTCTTGTCCAATTAGGGTTTTTAACCAATCTTGTGCATCCAATAAGTTAGTTTGTGTCATTGAATTAATATTTAGGTCATTTTCGTCCTCCCTAGGCATATTCTTGTCCAATTAGGGTTTTTAACCAATCTTGTGCATCCAATAGGTGTATTTGTGTCAATGGATGATCAATTAGGTCATTTTCGTCCTCCATAGGCTTATTCTTGTCCAATTAGGGTTTTTAACCAATCTTGTGTATCCAATAGGTGTGTTTGTGTCATTGGATGATCAATTAGGTCATTTTCGTCCTCCCTAGGCTTATTCTTGTCCAATTAAGCTTTTTAACCAATCTTGTGCATCCAATAACTTTGTTTGTGTCATAGAATTAATATTTAGGTCATTTTCGTCCTCCCTAGGCCTATTCTTGTCCAATTAGGGTTTTTAACCAATCTCGTGCTTCCAATAGGTGTGTTTGTGTCATTGGATGATCAATTAGGCCATTTTCGTCCTCCTTAGGCTTATCCTTGTCCAATTAGGGTTTTTAACCAATCTTGTGCATCCAATAAGTTTGTTTGTGTCATTGAATTAATATTTAGGTCATTTTCGTCCTCCCTAGGCATATTATTGTCCAATTAGGGTTTTTAACCAAACTTGTGCATCCAATAGGTATGTTTGTGTCATTGGATGATCAATTAGGTCATTTTCGTCCTCCCTAGGCATATTCTTGTCCAATTAGGGTTTTTAACCAATCTTGTGCATCCAATAGGTGTGTTGGTGTCATTGGATGATCAATTAGGTCATTTTCGTCCTCCCTAGGCTTATTCTTGTCTAATTAGGGTTTTTAACCGATCTTGTGCATCCAATAGGTGTGTTTGTGTCATTGGATGATCAATTAGGTTATTTTCGTCCTCCCTAGCCTTATTCTTGTCCAATTAGGGTTTTTAACCAATCTTGTGCATCCAATAAGCTCATTTGTGTCATTGGATTAACATTTAGGTCGTTTTCGTCCTCCCTAGGCATATTCTTGTCCAATTAGGGTTTTTAACCAATCTTGTGCTTCCAATAGGTGAGTTTGTGTCATTGGATGATCAATTAGGCCATTTTTGTCCTCCTTAGGCTTATCCTTGTCCAATTAGGGTTTTTATCCAATCTTGTGCATCCAATAAGTTTGTTTGTGTCATTGAATTAATATTTAGGTCATTTTCGTCCTCCCTAGGCATATTATTGTCCAATTTGGGTTTTTAACCAAACTTGTGCATCCAATAGGTATGTTTGTGTCATTGGATTAACAATTAGGTCATTTTCGTCCTCCCTAGGCATATTCTTGTCCAATTAGGGTTTTTAACCGATCTTGTGCATCCAATAACTTTGTTTGTGTAATTGAAATAATATTTAGGTCATTTTCGTCCTCCCTAGGCATATTCTTGTCTAATTAGGGTTTTTAACCAATCTTTTGCATCCAATAGGTGTGTTTGTGTCATAGGATGATCAATTAGGTCATTTTCGTCCTCCCTAGGCTTATTCTTGTCCAATTAGGGTTTTTAACCGATCTTGTGCATCCAATAACTTTGTTTGTGTCATTGAATTAATATTTAGGTCATTTTCGTCCTCCCTAGGCATATTATTGTCCAATTAGGGTTTTTAACCAATCTTGTGCATCCAATAGGTATGTTTGTGTCATTGGATGATCAATTAGGTCATTTTCGTCCTCCCTAGGCATATTCTTGTCCAATTACGGTTTTTAACCAATCTTGTGCATGCAATAGGTGTGTTTGTGTCATTGGATGATCAATTAGGTCATTTTCGTCCTCCCTAGGCATATTCTTGTCCAATTAGGGTTTTTAACCAATCTTGTGCATCCAATAGGTGTGTTTTTGTCATTGGATGATCAATTAGGTCATTTTCGTCCTCCCTAGGCTTATTCTTGTCCAATTAGGGTTTTTAACCAATCTTGTGCATCCAATAAGTTCATTTGTGTCATTGGATTAACATTAGGTCATTTTCGTCCTCCCTAGGCATATTCTTGTCCAATTAGGGTTTTTAACCAATCTTGTGCATCCAATAGGTGTGTTTGTGTCATTGGATGATCAATTAGGTCATTTTCGTCCTCCCTAGGCTTATTCTTGTCCAATTAGGGTTTTTAACCAATCTTGTGCATCCAATAACTTTGTTTGTGTCATTGAATTAATATTTAGGTCATTTTCGTCCTCCCTAGGCATATTCTTGTCCAATTAGGAATTTTAACCAATCTTGTGCTTCCAATAGGTGTGTTTGTGTCATTGGATGATCAATTAGGTCATTTTCATCCTCCCTAGACTTATTCTTGTCCAATTAGGGTTTTTAACCAATCTTGTGCATCCAATAAGTTCATTTGTGTCATTGAATTAATATTTAGGTCATTTTCGTCCTCCCTAGGCATATTCTTGTCCAATTAGGGTTTTTAACCAATCTTGTGCATCCAATAGGTGTGTTTGTGTCATTGGATGATCAATTAGGTCATTTTCGTCCTCCCTAGGCTTATTCTCGTCCAATTAGGATTTTTAACCAATCTTGTCCATCCAATAAGTTCATTTGTGTCATTGGATTAACATTTAGGTCATTTTCGTCCTTCCTAGGCATATTCTTGTCCAATTAGGTTTTTTAACCAATCTTGTGCTTCCAATAGGTGTGTTTGTGTCATTGGATGATCAATTAGGTCATTTTCGTCCTCCCTAGGCTTATTCTTGTCCAATTAGGGTTTTTAACCAATCTTGTGCATCCAATAACTTTGTTTGTGTCATTGAATTAATATTTAGGTCATTTTCGTCCTCCCTAGGCTTATTCTTGTCCAATTAGGGTTTTTAACCAATCTTGTGCATCCAATAACTTTGTTTGTGTCATTGAATTAACAGTTAGGTCATTTTCGTCCTCCCTAGGCATATTCTTGTCCAATTAGGGTTTTTAACCAATCTTGTGCTTCCAATAGGTGTGTTTGTGTCATTGGATGATCAATTAGGTCATTTTCGTCCTCCCTAGGCTTATTCTTGTCCAATTAGGGTTTTTAACCAATCTTGTGCATCCAATAACTTTGTTTGTGTCATTGAATTAATATTTAGGTCATTTTCGTCCTCCCTAGGCATATTCTTGTCCAATTAGGGTTTTAAACCAATCTGGTGCATCCAATAAGTTCATTTGTGTCATTGGATTAACATTTAGGTCATTTTCGTCCTCCCTAGGCATATTCTTGTCCAATTAGGGTTTTTAACCAATCTTGTGCATGCAATTGGTGTGTTTGTGTCATTGGATGATCAATTAGGTCATTTTCGTCCTCCCTAGACTTATTCTTGTCCAATTAGGGTTTTGAACCAATGTTGTGCATCCAATAGGTGTGTTTGTGTCATTGGATGATCAATTAGGTCATTTTCGTCCTCCCTTGGCTTATTATTGTCCAATTAGGGTTTTTAACCAATCTTGTGCATCCAATAAGTTCATTTGTGTCATTGGATGATCAATTAGGTCATTTTCGTCCTCCCTAGGCTTATTCTTGTCCAATTAGGGTTTTTAACCAATCTTGTGCATCCAATAACTTTGTTTGTGTCATTGAATGATCAATTAGGTCATTTTCAACCTCCCTAGGCATATTCTTGTCCAATTAGGGTTTTTAACCAATCTTGTGCATCCAATAGGTGTGTTTGTGTCATTGGATGATCAATTAGGTCATTTTCGTCCTCCCTAGGCTTATTCTTGTCCAATTAGGGTTTTTAACCAATCTTGTGCATCCAATAAGTGTGTTTGTGTCATTGGATGATCAATTAGGTCATTTTCATCCTCCCTAGGCTTATTCTTGTCCAATTAGGGTTTTTAACCAATCTTGTGCATCCAATAAGTTTGTTTGTGTCATTGAATTAATATTTAGGTCATTTTCGTCCTCCCTAGGCATATTCTTGTCCAATTAGGGTTTTTAACCAATCTTGTGCATCCAATAGGTGTGTTTGTGTCATTGGATGATCAATTAGGTCGTTTTTGTCCTCCCTAGGCTTATTTTTGTCCAATTAGGGTTTTTAACCAATCTTGTGCATCCAATAAGTTTGTTTGTGTCATTGAATTAATATTTAGGTCATTTTCGTCCTCCCTAGGCATATTCTTGTCCAATTAGGGTTTTTAACCAATCTTGTGCATCCAATAGGTGTGTTTGTGTCATTGGATGATCAATTAGGTCATTTTCGTCCTCCCTAGGCTTATTCTTGTCCAATTATGGTTTTTAGCCAATCTTGTGCATCCAATAGGTGTGTTTGTGTCATTGGATGATCAATTAGGTCATTTTCGTCCTCCCTAGGCTTATTCTTGTCTAATTAGGGTTATTAACCAATCTTGTGCAGCCAATAGGTGTGTTTGTGTCATTGGATGATCAATTAGGTCATTTTCGTCCTCCCTAGGCTTATTCTTGTCCAATTAGGGTTTTTAACCAATCTTGTGCATCCAATAACTTTGTTTGTGTCATTGAATTAATATTTAGGTCATTTTCGTCCTCCCTAGGCATATTCTTGTCCAATTAGGGTTTTTAACCATTCTTGTGCATCCAATAGGTGTGTTTGTGTCATTGGATAATCAATTAAGTTATTTTCGTCCTTCCTAGGCTTATTCTTGTCCAATTATGGTTTTTAACAAATCTGGTGCATCCAATAAGTTCATTTGTGTCATTGGATGATCAATTAGGTTATTTTCGTCCTCCCTAGGCATATTCTTGTCCAACATGGGTTTTTAACCAATCTTGTGCATCCAATAGGTGTGTTTGTGTCATTGGATGATCAATTAGGTCATTTTCGTCCTCCCTAGGCTTATTCTTGTCCAATTAGGGTTTTTAACCAATCTTGTGCATCCAATAACTTTGTTTGTGTCATTGAATTAATATTTAGGTCATTTTCGTCCTCCCTAGGCATATTCTTGTCCAATTAGGGTTTTTAACCAATCTTGTGCATCCAATAGGTGTGTTTGTGTCATTGGATGATCAATTAGGTCATTTTCGTCCTCCTTAGGCTTATTCTTGTCCAATTAGGGTTTTTAACCGATCTTGTGCATCCAATAGGTGTGTTTGTGTCATTGGATGAACAATTAGGTCATTTTCGTCCTCCCTAGGCTTATTCTTATCCAATTAGGGTTTTTAACCAATCTTGTGCTTCCAATAAGTTGAGTTGTGTCATTGGATTAACATTTAGGTCATTTTCGTCCTCCCTAGGCTTATTCTTGTCCAATTAGGGTTTTAACCAATCTTGTGCATCCAATACGTTCATTTGTGTCATTGGATTAACATTTAGGTCATTTCGTCCTCCTTAGGTATATTCTTGTCCAATTAGGGTTTTTAACCAATCTTGTGCATCCAATAGGTGTGTTTGTGTCATTGGATGATCAATTAGGTTATTTTCGTTCTCCCTAGGCTTATTCTTGTCCAATTAGGGTTTTTAACTAATCTTGTGCATCCAATAAGTTCATTTGTGTCATTCGAAGATCAATTAGGTCATTTTCGTCCTCCCTAGGCATATTCTTGTTCAATTAGGGTTTTTAACCAATCTTGTGCATCCAATAACTTTGTTTGTGTCATTGAATTAATATTTAGGTCATTTTCGTCCTCCCTAGGCATATTCTTGTCCAATTAGGGTTTTTAACCAATCTTGTGCATCCAATAGGTGTGTTTGTGTCATTGGATGATCAATTAGGTAATTTTCGCCCTCCCTAGGCTTATTCTTGTCCAATTAGGGTTTTTAACCAATCTTGTGCATCCAATAAGTTCATTTGTGTCATTGGATTAACATTTAGGTCATTTTCGTCCTCCCTAGGCATATTCTTGTCCAATTAGGGTTTTTAACCAATCTTGTGCTTCCAATAGGTGTGTTTGTGTCATTGGATGATCAATTAGGTCATTTTCGTCCTCCCTAGGCTTATTCTTGTCCAATTAGGGTTTTTAACAAATCTTGTGCATCCAATAACTTTGTTTGTGTCATTGAATTAATATTTAGGTCATTTTCCTCCTCCCTAGGCATATTCTTGTCCAATTAGGGTTTTTAACCAATCTTGTGCATCCAATAGGTGTGTTTGTGTCATTGGATGATCAATTTGGTCATTTTCGTCCTCCCTAGGCTTATTCTTGTCCAATTAGGGTTTTTAACCGATCTTGTGCATCCAATAACTTTGTTTGTGTCATTGAATTAATATTTAGGTCATTTTCGTCCTCCCTAGGCATATTATTGTCCAATTAGGGTTTTTAACCAATCTTGTGCATCCAATAGGTATGTTTGTGTCATTGGATGATCAATTAGGTCATTTTCGTCCTCCCTAGGCATATTCTTGTCCAATTACGGTTTTTAACCAATCTTGTGCATGCAATAGGTGTGTTTGTGTCATTGGATGATCAATTAGGTCATTTTTGTCCTCCCTAGGCATATTCTTGTCCAATTAGGGTTTTTAACTAATCTTGTGCATCCAATAAGTTCATTTGTGTCATTGGATGATCAATTAGGTCATTTTCGTCCTTCCTAAGCTTATTCTTGTCTAATTAGGGTTTTTAACCGATCTTGTGCATCCAATAGGTGTGTTTGTGTCATTGGATTAACATTTAGGTCGTTTTCGTCCTCCCTAGGCATATTCTTGTCCAATTAGGGTTTTTAACCAATCTTGTGCTTCCAATAGGTGTGTTTGTGTCATTGGATGATCAATTAGGTCATTTTCATCCTCCCTAGGCTTATTCTTGTCCAATTAGGGTTTTTAACCAATCTTGTGCATCCAATAACTTTGTTTGTGTCATTGAATAATATTTAGGTCATTTTCGTCCTCCCTAGGCATATTCTTGTCCAATTAGGGTTTTTAACCAATCTTGTGCATCCAATAGGTGTGTTTGTGTCATTGGATGATCAATTAGGTCATTTTCGTCCTCCCTAGGCTTATTCTTGTCCAATTAGGGTTTTTAACCAATCTTGTGCATCCAATAACTTCATTTGTGTCATTGGATTAACATTTAGGTCATATCCGTCCTCGCTAGGCATATTCTTGCCCAATTAGGGTTTTTAACCAATCTTGTGCTTCCAATAGGTGTGTTTGTGTCATTGGATGATCAATTAGGTCATTTTCGTCCTCCCTAGGCTTATTCTTGTCCAATTAGGGTTTTTAACAAATCTTGTGCATCCAATAAGTTTGTTTGTGTCATTGAATTAATATTTAGGTCATTTTCGTCCTCCCTAGGCATATTCTTGTCCAATTAGGGTTTTTAACCAATCTTGTGCATCCAATAGGTGTGTTTGTGTCATTGGATGATCAATTAGGTCATTTTCGTCCTCCCTAGGCTTATTCTTGTCCAATTAGGGTTTTTAACCAATCTTGTGCATCCAATAACTTTGTTTGTGTCATTGAATTAATATTTAGGTCATTTTCGTCCTCCCTAGGCTTATTCTTGTCCAACTAGGGTTTTTAACCTATCTTGTGCATCCAATAGGTGTGTTTATCTCATTGGATGATCAATTAGGTCACTTTGATCCTCCCTAGGCTTATTCTTGTTCAATTAAGGTTTTTAACCAATCTTGTGCATCCAATAAGTTCATTTGTGTCATTGGATTAACATTTAGGTCATTTTCATCCTCCATAGGCATATTCTTGTCCAATTAGGGTTTTTAACCAATCTTGTGCATCCAATAGGTGTGTTTGTGTCATTGGATGATCAATTAGGTCATTTTCGTCCTCCCTAGGCATATTCTTGTCCAATTAGGGTTTTTAACCAATCTTGTGCATCCAATTGGTGTGTTTGTGTCATTGGATGATCAATTAGGTCATTTTCGTCCTCCCTAGGCATATTCTTGTCCAATTAGGGTTTTTTAACCAATCTTGTGCATCCAATTGGTGTGTTTGTGTCATTGGATGATCAATTAGGTCATTTTCGTCCTCCTTAGCCATATTATTGTCCAATTAGGGTTTTTAACCAATCTTGTGCATCCAATAGGTGTGTTTGTGTCATTGGATAATCAATTAGGTCATTTTCGTCCTCCTTAGCCATATTATTGTCCAATTAGGGTTTTTAACCAATCTTGTGCATCCAATAGGTGTGTTTGTGTCATTGGATGATCAATTAGGTCATTTTCGTCCTCCCTAGGCATATTCTTGTCCAATTAGGGTTTTTAATGAATCTTGTGCATCCAATTGGTGTGTTTGTGTCATTGGATGATCAATTAGGTCATTTTCGTCCTCCCTAGGCTTATTCTTGTCCAATTAGGGTTTTTAACCAATCTTGTGCGTCCATTAAGTTGAGTTGTGTCATTGAATTAATATTTAGGTCATTTTCGTCCTCCCTAGGCATATTCTTGTCCAATTAGGGTTTTTAACCAATCTTGTGCATCCAATAGGTGTGTTTGTGTCATTGGATGATCAATTAGGTCATTTTCGTCCTCCCTAGGCATATTCTTGTCCAATTAGGGTTTTTAACCAATCTTGTGCATCCAATAGGTGTGTTTGTGGCTATGGATGATCAATTAGGTCATTTTCGTCCTCCCTAGGCTTATTCTTCTCGAATTAGGGTTTTTAACCAATCTTGTGCATCCAACAAGTTTGTTTAAGTCATTGAATTAATATTTAGGTCATTTTCGTCCTCCCTAGGCATATTCTTGTCCAATTAGGGTTTTTAACCAATCTTGTGCATCCAATAGGTGTGTTTGTGTCATTGGATGATCAATTAGGTCATTTTCGTCCTCCCTAGGCTTATTCTTGTCCAATTAGGGTTTTTAACCAATCTTGTGCATCCAATAGGTGGGTTTTGTCATTAGATGATCCATTAGGTCATTTTCGTCCTCCCTAGGCTTATTCTTGTCCAATTAGGGTTTTTAACCAATCTTGTGCATCTAATAGGTGTGTTTGTGTCATTGGATGATCAATTAGGTCATTTTCGTCCTCCCTAGGCTTATTCTTGTCCAATTAGAGTTTTTAACCAATCTTGTGCATCCAATAACTTTGTTTGTGTCATTGAATTAATATTTAGGTCATTTTCTTCCTCCCTAGGCATATTCTTGTCCAATTAGGGTTTTTAACCAATCTTGTGTATCCAATAGGTGTGTTTGTGTCATTGGATGATCAATTAGGTCATTTTCGTCCTCCCTAGGCTTATTCTTGTCCAATTAGGGTTTTTAACCAATCTTGTGCATCCCATAGGTGTGTTTGTGTCATTGGATGATCAATTAGGTCATTTTCGTCCTCCCTAGGCTTATTCTTGCCCAATTAGGGTTTTTAACCAATCTTGTGCATCCAATAAGTTGAGTTGTGTCATTGGATTAGCATTTAGGTCATTTTCTTCCTCCCTAGGCTTATTCTTGTCCAATTAGGGTTTTTAACCAATCTTGTGCATCCAATAAGTTCATTTGTGTCATTGGATTAACATTTAGGTCATTTTCGTCCTCCCTAGGCATATTCTTGTCCAATTAGGGTTTTTAACCAATCTTGTGCTTCCAATAGGTGTGTTTGTGTCATTGGATGATCAATTAGGTCATTTTCGTCCTCCCTAGGCTTATTCTTGTCCAATAAAGGTTTTTAACCAATCTTGTGCATCCAATAACTTTGTTTGTGTTATTGCATTGATATTTAGGTCATTTTCGTCCTCCCTAGGCATATTCTTGTCCAATTAGGGTTTTTAACCAATCTTGTGCATCCAATAGGTGTGTTTGTGTCATTGGATGATCAATTAGGTCATTTTCGTCCTCCCTAGGCTTATTATTGTCCAATTAGGGTTTTTTAACCAATCTTGTGCATCCAATAAGTTCATTTGTGTCATTGGATTAACATTTAGGTCATTTTCGTCCTCCCTAGGCATATTCTTGTCCTATTAGGGTTTTTAACCAATCTTGTGCATCCAATAGGTGTGTTTGTGTCATTGGATGATCAATTAGGTCATTTTCGTCCTCCCTAGGCATATTCTTGTCCAATTAGGGTTTTTATACAATCTTGTGCATCCAATAGGTGTGTTTGTGTCATTGGATGATCAATTAGGTCATTTTTGTCCTCCCAAGGCATATTCTTGCCCAATTAGGGTTTTTAACCAATCTTGTGCATCCAATAAGTTGAGTTGTGTCATTGGATTAGCATTTAGGTAATTTTCGTCCTCCCTAGGCTTATTCTTGTCCAATTAGGGTTTTTAACCAATCTTGTGCATCCAATAAGTTCATTTGTGTCATTGGATTAACATTTTTGTCATTTTCGTCCTCCCTAGGCATATTCTTGTCCAATACGTGTGTTTGTGTCATTGGATGATCAATTAGGTCATATTCGTCCTCCCTAGGCTTATTCTTGTCCAATTAGGGTTTTTACCCAATCTTGTGCATCCAACAAGTTTGTTTATGTCATTGAATTAATATTTAGGTCATTTTCGTCCTCCCTAGGCATATTCTTGTCCAATTAGGGTTTTTAACCAATCTTGTGCATCCAATAGGTGTGTTTGTGTCATTGGATGATCAATTAGGTCATTTTCGTCCTCCCTAGGCATATTCTTGTCCAATTAGGGTTTTTAACCAATCTTGTGCATCCAATAGGTGTGTTTGTGTCGGTTGATGATCAATTAGGTCATTTTCGTCCTCCCTATGCTTATTCTTGTCCAATTAGGGTTTTTAACCAATCTTGTGCATCCAATAAGTTTGTTTGTGTCATTGGATGATCAATTAGGTCATTTTTGTCCTCCCTAGGCATATTCTTGTCCAACTAGGGTTTTTAACCAATCTTGTGCATCCAATAGGTGTGTTTGTGTCATTGGATGATCAATTGGGTCATTTTCGTGCTCCCTAGGCTTATTCTTGTCAAATTAGGGTTTTTAACCAATCTTGTGCATCGAATAAGTTGAGTTGTGTCATTGGATTAACATTTAGGTCATTTTCGTCCTCCCTAGGCTTATTATTGTCCAATTAGGGTTTTTAACCAATCTTGTGCATCCAATAGGTGTGTTTGTGTCATTGGATGATCAATTAGGTCATTTTCGTCCTCCCTAGGCTTATTCTTGTCCAATTAGGGTTTTTAACCAATCTTGTGCATCCAATAAGTTTGTTTGTGTCATTGGATGATCAATTAGGTCATTTTCGTCTTCCCTAGGCATACTCTTGTCCAACTAGGGTTTTGAACCAATCTTGTGCATCCAATAGGTCTGTTTGTGTCATTGGATGATCAATTAGGTCATTTTCGTCCTCCCTAGGCTTATTCTTGTCCAATTAGGGTTTTTAACCAATCTTGTGCATCCAATAGGTGTGTTTGTGTCATTGGATGATCAATTAGGTCATTTTCGTCCTCCCTAGGCTTATTCTTGTCCAATTAGGGTTTTTAACCAATCTTGTGCATCGAATAAGTTTGTTTGTGTCATTGAATTAATATTTAGGTCATTTTCGTCCTCCCTAGGCATATTCTTGTCCAATTAGGGTTTTTAACCAATCTTGTGCATCCAATAGGTGTGTTTGTGTCAATGGATGATCAATTAGGTCATTTTCGTCCTCCATAGGCTTATTCTTGTCCAATTAGGGTTTTTAACCAATCTTGTGTATCCAATAGGTGTGTTTGTGTCATTGGATGATCAATTAGGTCATTTTCGTCCTCCCTAGGCTTATTCTTGTCCAATTAGGCTTTTTAACCAATCTTGTGCATCCAATAACTTTGTTTGTGTCATTGAATTAATATTTAGGTCATTTTCGTCCTCCCTAGGCCTATTCTTGTCCAATTAGGGTTTTTAACCAATCTTGTGCTTCCAATAGGTGTGTTTGTGTCATTGGATGATCAATTAGGCCATTTTCGTCCTCCTTAGGCTTATCCTTGTCCAATTAGGGTTTTTAGCCAATCTTGTGCATCCAATAAGTTTGTTTGTGTCATTGAATTAATATTTAGGTCATTTTCGTCCTCCCTAGGCATATTATTGTCCAATTAGGGTTTTTAACCAAACTTGTGCATCCAATAGGTATGTTTGTGTCATTGGATGATCAATTAGGTCATTTTCGTCCTCCCTAGGCATATTCTTGTCCTATTAGGGTTTTTAACCAATCTTGTGCATCCAATAGGTGTGTTGGTGTCATTGGATGATCAATTAGGTCATTTTCGTCCTCCCTAGGCTTATTCTTTTCTAATTAGGGTTTTTAACCGATCTTGTGCATCCAATAGGTGTGTTTGTGTCATTGGATGGTCAATTAGGTTATTTTCGTCCTCCCTAGCCTTATTCTTGTCCAATTAGGGTTTTTAACCAATCTTGTGCATCCAATAAGCTCATTTGTGTCATTGGATTAACATTTAGGTCGTTTTCGTCCTCCCTAGGCATATTCTTGTCCAATTCGGGTTTTTAACCAATCTTGTGCTTCCAATAGGTGAGTTTGTGTCATTGGATGATCAATTAGGCCATTTTCGTCCTCCTTAGGCTTATCCTTGTCCAATTAGGGTTTTTAACCAATCTTGTGCATCCAATAAGTTTGTTTGTGTCATTGAATTAATATTTAGGTCATTTTCGTCCTCCCTAGGCATATTATTGTCCAATTAGGGTTTTTAACCAAACTTGTGCATCCAATAGGTATGTTTGTGTCATTGGATGATCAATTAGGTCATTTTCGTCCTCCCTAGGCATATTCTTGTCCAATTAGGGTTTTTAACCAATCTTGTGCATCCAATAGGTGTGTTGGTGTCATTGGATGATCAATTAGGTCATTTTCGTCCTCCCTAGGCTTATTCTTGTCTAATTAGCGTTTTTAACCGATCTTGTGCATCCAATAGGTGTGTTTGTGTCATTGGATGATCAATTAGGTTATTTTCGTCCTCCCTAGCCTTATTCTTGTCCAATTAGGATTTTTAACCAATCTTGTGCATCCAATAAGCTCATTTGTGTCATTGGATTAACATTTAGCTCGTTTTCGTCCTCCCTAGGCATATTCTTGTCCAATTAGGGTTTTTAACCAATCTTGTGCTTCCAATAGGTGAGTTTGTGTCATTGGATGATCAATTAGGCCATTTTCGTCCTCCTTAGGCTTATCCTTGTCCAATTAGGGTTTTTAACCAATCTTGTGCATCCAATAAGTTTGTTTGTGTCATTGAATTAATATTTAGGTCATTTTCGTCCTCCCTAGGCATATTATTGTCCAATTAGGGTTTTTAACCAAACTTGTGCATCCAATAGGTATGTTTGTGTCATTGGATGATCAATTAGGTCATTTTCGTCCTCCCTAGGCATATTCTTGTCCAATTAGGGTTTTTAACCAATCTTGTGCATCCAATAGGTGTGTTGGTGTCATTGGATGATCAATTAGGTCATTTTCGTCCTCCCTAGGCTTATTCTTGTCTAATTAGGGTTTTTAACCGATCTTGTGCATCCAATAGGTGTGTTTGTGTCATTGGATGCTCAATTAGGTTATTTTCGTCCTCCCTAGCCTTATTCTTGTCCAATTAGGGTTTTTAACCAATCTTGTGCATCCAATAAGCTCATTTGTGTCATTGGATTAACATTTAGGTCGTTTTCGTCCTCCCTAGGCATATTCTTGTCCAATTAGGGTTTTTAACCAATCTTGTGCTTCCAATAGGTGAGTTTGTGTCATTGGATGATCAATTAGGCCATTTTCGTCCTCCTTAGGCTTATCCTTGTCCAATTAGGGTTTTTAACCAATCTTGTGCATCCAATAAGTTTGTTTGTGTCATTGAATTAATATTTAGGTCATTTTCGTCCTCCCTAGGCATATTATTGTCCAATTTGGGTTTTTAACCAAACTTGTGCATCCAATAGGTATGTTTGTGTCACTGGATTAACAATTAGGTCATTTTCGTCCTCCCTAGGCATATTCTTGTCCAATTAGGGTTTTTAACCGATCTTGTGCATCCAATAACTTTGTTTGTGTAATTGAAATAATATTTAGGTCATTTTCGTCCTCCCTAGGCATATTCTTGTCTAATTAGGGTTTTTAACCAATCTTGTGCATCCAATAGGTGTGTTTGTGTCATTGGATGATCAATTAGGTCATTTTCGTCCTCCCTAGGCTTATTCTTGTCCAATTAGGGTTTTTAACCGATCTTGTGCATCCAATAACTTTGTTTGTGTCATTGAATTAATATTTAGGTAATTTTCGTCCTCCCTAGGCATATTATTGTCCAATTAGCGTTTTTAACCAATCTTGTGCATCCAATAGGTATGTTTGTGTCATTGGATGATCAATTAGGTCATTTTCGTCGTCGCTAGGCATATTCTTGTCCAATTACGGTTTTTAACCAATCTTGTGCATGCAATAGGTGTGTTTGTGTCATTGGATGATCAATAAGGTCATTTTCGTCCTCCCTAGGCATATTCTTGTCCAATTAGGGTTTTTAACCAATCTTGTGCATCCAATAGGTGTGTTTTTGTCATTGGATGATCAATTAGGTCATTTTCGTCCTCCCTAGGCTTATTCTTGTCCAATTAGGGTTTTTAACCAATCTTGTGCATCCAATAAGTTTGTTTGTGTCATTGAATTAATATTTAGGTCATTTTCGTCCTCCCTAGGCATATTCTTGTCCAATTAGGGTTTTTAACCAATCTTGTGCATCCAATAGGTGTGTTTGTGTCATTGGATGATCAATTAGGTCATTTTCGTCCTCCCTAGGCTTATTCTTGTCCAATTAGGGTTTTTAACCAATCTTGTGCATCCAATAAGTTTGTTTGTGTCATTGAATTAATATTTAGGTCATTTTCTTCCTCCCTAGGCATCATCTTGTCCAATTAGGGTTTTTAACCAATCTTTTGCATCCAATAGCTGTGTTTGTGTCATTGGATGATCAATTAGGCCCTTTTCATCCTCCATAGGCTTATTCTTGTCCAATTAGGGTTTTTAACCAATCTTGTGCATCCAATATGTTCATTAGTGTCATTGGATGATCAATTAGGTCATTTTCGTCCTCTCTAGGCATGTTCTTGTCCAACTAGGGTTTTTAACCAATCTTGTGCATCCAATAGGTGTGTTTGTGTCATTGGATGATCAATTAGGTCATTTTCGTCATCCGTAGGCTTATTCTTGTCGAATTAGGGTTTTTAACCAATCTTGTGCATCCAATAAGTTGAGTTGTGTCATTGGATTAACATTTAGGTCATTTTCGTTCTCCCTAGGCTTATTCTTGTCCAATTAGGGTTTGTAACCAATCTTGTGCATCCAATAGGTGTGTTTGTGTCATTGGATGATCAATTAGGTCATTTTCGTCATCCCTAGGCTTATTCTTGTCCAATTAGGGTTTTTAACCAATCTTGTGCATCCAATAAGTTCATTTGTGTCATTGGATTAACATTTAGGTCATTTTCGTCCTCCCTAGGCATATTCTTGTCCAATTACGGTTTTTAACCAATCTTGTGCATCCAATAGGTGTGTTTGATTCATTGGATGATCAATTAGGTTATTTTCGTCCTCCCTAGGTTTATTCTTGTCCAATTAGGGTTTTTAACCAATCTTGTGCATCCAATAAGTTGAGTTGTGTCATTGGATTAACATTTAGGTCATTTTCGTTCTCCCTAGGCTTATTCTTGTCCAATTAGGGTTTTTAACCAATCTTGTGCATCCAATAAGTTCATTAGTGTCATTGGATGATCAATTAGGTCATTTTCGTCCTCCATAGGCATGTTCTTGTCCAACTAGGGTTTTTAACCAATCTTGTGCATCCAATAGGTGTGTTTGTGTCATTGGATGATCAATTAGGTCATTTTCGTCCTCCCTAGGCTTATTCTTGTCCAATTAGGGTTTTTAACCAATCTTGTGCATCCAATAGGTGTGTTTGTGTCATTGGATGATCAATTAGGTCATTTTCGTCCTCCCTAGGCATATTCTTGTCCAGTTAGGGTTTTTAACCAAACTTGTGCATCCAATAGGTGTGTTTGTGTCATTGGATGATCAATTAGGTCATTTTCGTCCTCCCTAGGCATATTCTTGTCCAATTAGGGTTTTTAACCAATCTTGTGCATCCAATAGGTGTGTTTGTGTCATTGGATGATCAATTATGTCATTTTCGTCCTCCCTAGGCTTATTCTTGTCCAATTAGGGTTTTTAACCAATGTTGTGCATCCAATAGGTTTGTTTGTGTCATTGGATGATCAATTATGTCATTTTCGTCCTCCCTAGGCATATTCTTGTCCAATTAGGGTTTTTAACCAATCTTGTGCATCCAATAGGTGTGTTTGTGTCATTGGATGATCAATTAGGTCATTTTCGTCCTCCCTAGGCTTATTCTTGTCCAATTAGGGTTTTTATCCAATCTTGTGCATCCAATAACTTTGTTTGTGTCATTGAATTAATATTTAGGTCATTTTCGTCCTCCCTAGGCATATTCTTGTCCAATTAGGGTTTTTAACCAATCTTGTGCATCCAATAGGTGTGTTTGTGTCATTGGATGATCAATTAGGTCATTTTCGTCCTCCCTAGGCTTATTCTTGTCCAATTAGGGTTTTAAAGAATCTTGTGCATCCAATAGGTGTGTTTGTGTCATTTGATGATCAATTAGGTCATTTTCGTCCTCCCTAGGCTTATTCTTGTCCAATTAGGGTTTTTAACCAATCTTGTGCATCCAATAGGTGTGTTTGTGTCATTGGATGATCAATTAGGTCATTTTCGTCCTCCCTAGGCTTATTCTTGTCCAATTAGGGTTTTTAACCATTCTTGTGCATCCAACAAGTTTGTTTATGTCATTGAATTAATATTTAGGTCATTTTCGTCCTCCCTAGGCATATTCTTGTCCAATTAGGGTTTTTAACCAATCTTGTGCATCCAATAGATGTGTTTGTGTCATTGGATGATCAATTAGGTCATTTTCATCCTTCCTAGGCTTATTCTTGTCCAATTAGGGTTTTTAACCAATCTTGTGCATCCAATAAGTTCATTTGTGTCATTGGATTAACATTTAGGTCATTTTCGTCCTCCCTAGGCATATTCTTGTCCAACTAGGGGTTTAAACCAATCTTATGCATCCAATAGGTGTGTTTGTCTCATTGGATGATCAATTAGGTCATTTTCGTCATCCCTAGGCTTATTCATGTCGAATTAGGGTTTTTAACCAATCTTGTGCATCCAATAAGTTTGTTTGTGTCATTGAATTAATATTTAGGTCATTTTCGTCCTCCCTAGGCATATTCTTGTCCAATTAGGGTTTTTAACCAATCTTGTGCATCCAATAGGTGTGTTTGTGTCATTGGATGATCAATTAGGTCATTTTCGTCCTCCCTAGGCTTATTCTTGTCCAATTAGGGTTTTTAACCAATCTTGTGCATCCAATAACTTTGTTTGTGTCATTGAATTAATATTTAGGTCATTTTCGTCCTCCCTAGGCATATTCTTGTCCAATTAGGGTTTTTAACCAATCTTGTGCATCCAATAGGTGTGTTTGTGTCATTGGATGATCAATTAGGTCATTTTCGTTCCCCCTAGGCTTATTCTTGTCCAATTAGGGTTTTTCACCAATCTTGTGCATCCAATAACTTTGTTTGTGTCATTGAATTAATATTTAGGTCATTTTCGTCCTCCCTAGGCATATTCTTGTCCAATTAGGGTTTTTAACCAATCTTGTGCATCCAATAGGTGTGTTTGTGTCATTGGATGATCAATTAGGTCATTTTCGTCCTCCCTAGGCTTATTCTTGTCCAATTAGGGTTTTTAACCAATCTTGTGCATCCAATAACTTTGTTTGTGTCATTGAATTAATATTTAGGTCATTTTCGTCCTCCCTAGGCATATTCTTGTCCAATTAGGGTTTTTAACCAATCTTGTGCATCCAATAGGTGTGTTTGTGTCATTGGATGATCAATTAGGTCATTTTCGTCCTCCCTAGGCTTATTCTTGTCCAATTAGGGTTTTTAACCAATCTTGTTCATCCAATAGGTGTGTTTGTGTCAATGGATGATCAATTAGGTCGTTTTCGTCGTCCCTAGGCTTATTCATGTCCAATTAGGGTTTTTAACCAATCTTGTGCATCCAATAGGTGTGTTTGTGTCATTGGATGATCAATTAGGTCATTTTCGTCCTACCTAGACTTATTCTTGTCAAATTAGGGTTTTTAATCAATCTTGTGCATCCAATAACTTTGTTTGTGTCATTGAATTAATATTTAGGTCATTTTCGTCCTCCCTAGGCATATTCTTGTCCAATTAGGGTTTTTAACCAATCTTGTGCATCCAATAGGTGTGTTTGTGTCATTGGATGATCAATTAGGTCATTTTCGTCCTCCCTAGGCTTATTCTTGTCCAATTAGGGTTTTTAACCAATCTTGTGCATCCAATAGGTGTGTTTGTGTCATTGGATGATCAATTAGGTCATTTTCGTCCTCCCTTGGCATATTCTTGTCCAACTAAGGTTTTATACCAATCTTCTGCATCCAATAGGTGTGTTTGTGTCATTGGATGATCAATTAGGTCATTTTCGTCCTCCCTAGGCTTATTCTTGTCCAATTAGGGTTTTTAACCAATCTTGTGCATCCAATAGGTGTGTTTGTGTCATTGGATGATCAATTAGGTCATTTTCTTCCTCCCTAGGCTTATTCTTGTCCAATTAGGGTTTTTAACCAGTCTTGTGCATCCAATAGGTGTGTTTGTGTCATTGGATGATCAATTAGGTCATTTTCGTCCTCCCTAGGCTTATTCTTGTCCAATTAGGGTTTTTAACCAATCTTGTGCCTCCAATAGGTGTGTTTGTGTCATTGGATGATCAATTAGGTCATTTTCGTCCTCCTTAGGCTTATTCTTGTCCAATTAGGGTTTTTAACCAATCTTGTGCATCCAATAAGTTTGTTTGTGTCATTGAATTAATATTTAGGTCATTTTCGTCCTCCCTAGGCATATTCTTGTCCAATTAGGGTTTTTAACCAATCTTGTGCATCCAATAGGTGTGTTTGTGTCAATGGATGATCAATTAGGTCATTTTCGTCCTCCATAGGCTTATTCTTGTCCAATTAGGCTTTTTAACCAATCTTGTGCATCCAATAACTTTGTTTGTGTCATTGAATTAATATTTAGGTCATTTTCGTCCTCCCTAGGCCTATTCTTGTCCAATTAGGGTTTTTAACCAATCTTGTGCTTCCAGTAGGTGTGTTTGTGTCATTGGATGATCAATTAGGCCATTTTCGTCCTCCTTAGGGTTATCCTTGTCCAATTAGGGTTTTTAACCAATCTTGTGCATCCAATAAGTTTGTTTGTGTCATTGAATTAATATTTAGGTCATTTTCGTCCTCCCAAGGCATATTATTGTCCAATTAGGGTTTTTAACCAAACTTGTGCATCCAATAGGTATGTTTGTGTCATTGGATGATCAATTAGGTCATTTTCGTCCTCCCTAGGCATATTCTTGTCCAATTAGGGTTTTTAACCAATCTTATGCATCCAATAGGTGTGTTGGTGTCATTGGATGATCAATTAGGTCATTTTCGTCCTCCCTAGGCTTATTCTTGTCTAATTAGGGTTTTTAACCGATCTTGTGCATCCAATAGGTGTGTTTGTGTCATTGGATGATCAATTAGGTTATTTTTGTCCTCCCTAGCCTTATTCTTGTCCAATTAGGGTTTTTAACCAATCTTGTGCATCCAATAAGCTCATTTGTGTCATTGGATTAACATTTAGGTCGTTTTCGTCCTCCCTAGGCATATTCTTGTCCAATTAGGGTTTTTAACCAATCTTGTGCTTCCAATAGGTGAGTTTGTGTCATTGGATGATCAATTAGGCCATTTTCGTCCTCCTTAGGCTTATCCTTGTCCAATTAGGGTTTTTAACCAATCTTGTGCATCCAATAAGTTTGTTTGTGTCATTGAATTAATATTTAGGTCATTTTCGTCCTCCCTAGGCATATTATTGTCCAATTTGGGTTTTTAACCAAACTTGTGCATCCAATAGGTATGTTTGTGTCACTGGATTAACAATTAGGTCATTTTCGTCCTCCCTAGGCATATTCTTGTCCAATTAGGGTTTTTAACCGATCTTGTGCATCCAATAACTTTGTTTGTGTAATTGAAATAATATTTAGGTCATTTTCGTCCTCCCTAGGCATATTCTTGTCTAATTAGGGTTTTTAACCAATCTTGTGCATCCAATAGGTGTGTTTGTGTCATTGGATGATCAATTAGGTCATTTTCGTCCTCCCTAGGCTTATTCTTGTCCAATTAGGGTTTTTAACCGATCTTGTGCATCCAATAACTTTGTTTGTGTCATTGAATTAATATTTAGGTAATTTTCGTCCTCCCTAGGCATATTATTGTCCAATTAGCGTTTTTAACCAATCTTGTGCATCCAATAGGTATGTTTGTGTCATTGGATGATCAATTAGGTCATTTTCGTCGTCGCTAGGCATATTCTTGTCCAATTACGGTTTTTAACCAATCTTGTGCATGCAATAGGTGTGTTTGTGTCATTGGATGATCAATAAGGTCATTTTCGTCCTCCCTAGGCATATTCTTGTCCAATTAGGGTTTTTAACCAATCTTGTGCATCCAATAGGTGTGTTTTTGTCATTGGATGATCAATTAGGTCATTTTCGTCCTCCCTAGGCTTATTCTTGTCCAATTAGGGTTTTTAACCAATCTTGTGCATCCAATAAGTTTGTTTGTGTCATTGAATTAATATTTAGGTCATTTTCGTCCTCCCTAGGCATATTCTTGTCCAATTAGGGTTTTTAACCAATCTTGTGCATCCAATAGGTGTGTTTGTGTCATTGGATGATCAATTAGGTCATTTTCGTCCTCCCTAGGCTTATTCTTGTCCAATTAGGGTTTTTAACCAATCTTGTGCATCCAATAAGTTTGTTTGTGTCATTGAATTAATATTTAGGTCATTTTCTTCCTCCCTAGGCATCATCTTGTCCAATTAGGGTTTTTAACCAATCTTTTGCATCCAATAGCTGTGTTTGTGTCATTGGATGATCAATTAGGCCCTTTTCATCCTCCATAGGCTTATTCTTGTCCAATTAGGGTTTTTAACCAATCTTGTGCATCCAATATGTTCATTAGTGTCATTGGATGATCAATTAGGTCATTTTCGTCCTCTCTAGGCATGTTCTTGTCCAACTAGGGTTTTTAACCAATCTTGTGCATCCAATAGGTGTGTTTGTGTCATTGGATGATCAATTAGGTCATTTTCGTCATCCGTAGGCTTATTCTTGTCGAATTAGGGTTTTTAACCAATCTTGTGCATCCAATAAGTTGAGTTGTGTCATTGGATTAACATTTAGGTCATTTTCGTTCTCCCTAGGCTTATTCTTGTCCAATTAGGGTTTGTAACCAATCTTGTGCATCCAATAGGTGTGTTTGTGTCATTGGATGATCAATTAGGTCATTTTCGTCATCCCTAGGCTTATTCTTGTCCAATTAGGGTTTTTAACCAATCTTGTGCATCCAATAAGTTCATTTGTGTCATTGGATTAACATTTAGGTCATTTTCGTCCTCCCTAGGCATATTCTTGTCCAATTACGGTTTTTAACCAATCTTGTGCATCCAATAGGTGTGTTTGATTCATTGGATGATCAATTAGGTTATTTTCGTCCTCCCTAGGTTTATTCTTGTCCAATTAGGGTTTTTAACCAATCTTGTGCATCCAATAAGTTGAGTTGTGTCATTGGATTAACATTTAGGTCATTTTCGTTCTCCCTAGGCTTATTCTTGTCCAATTAGGGTTTTTAACCAATCTTGTGCATCCAATAACTTTTTTTGTGTCATTGAATTAATATTTAGGTCATTTTTGTCCTCCCTAGGCATATTCTTGTCCAATTAGGGTTTTTAACCAGTCTTGTGCATCCAATAGGTGTGTTTGTGTCATTGGATGATCAATTAGGTCATTTTCGTCCTCCTTAGGCTTATTATTGTCCAATTATGGTTTTTAAGCAATCTTGTGGTTCCAATAAGTTCATTTGTGTCATTGGATTAACATTTAGGTCATTTTCGTCCTCCCTAGGCATATTCTTGTCCAATTAGGGTTTTTAACCAATCTTGTGCATCCAATAGGTGTGTTTGTGTCATTGGATGATCAATTAGGGCATTTTCGTCCTCCCTAGGCTTATTCTTGTCCAATTAGGGTTTTTAACCGATCATGTGCATCCAATAGGTGTGTTTGTGTCATTGGATGATCAATTAGGTCATTTACGTCCTCCCTAGGCTTATTCTTGTCCAATTAGCGTTTTTAACCCATCTTGTGCATCCAATAACTTTGTTTGTGTCATTGAATTAATATTTAGGTCATTTTCGTCCTACCTAGGCATATTCTTGTCCAATTAGGGTTTTTAACCAATCTTGTGCATCCAATAGGTGTGTTTGTCTCATTGGATGATTAATTAGGTCATTTTCGTCCTCCCTAGGCTTATTCTTGTCCAATTAGGGTTTTTAACCAATATTGTACATCTAATAAGTTCATTTGTGTCATTGGATTAACATTTAGGTCATTTTCGTCCTCCCTAGGCATATTCTTGTCCAATTAGGGTTTTTAACCAATCTTGTGCATCCAATAGGTGTGTTTGTGTCATTGGATGATCAATTAGGTCATTTTCGTCCTCCCTGGGCTTATTCTTGTCCAATTAGGGTTTTTAACCAATCTTGTGCATCCAATAACTTTGTTTGTGTCATTGAATTATTATTTAGGTCATTTTCGTCCTCCCTAGGCATATTCTTGTCCAATTAGGGTTTTTAACCAATCTTGTGCATCCAATAGGTGTGTTTGTGTCATTGGATGATCAATTAGGTCATTTTCGTCCTCCCTAGGCTTATTCTTGTCCAATTAGGGTTTTTAACAAATCTTGTGCATCCAATAAGTTCATTTGTATCATTGGATTAACATTTATGTCATTTTCGACCTCCCTAGGCATATTATTGTCCAATTAGGGTTTTTAACCAATCTTGTGCATCCAATAGGTGTGTTTGTGTCATTGGATGATCAATTTAGATCATTTTCGTCCTTTCTAGGCATATTCTTGTCCAATAAGCGTTTTTAACCAATCTTGTGCATCCAATAGGTGTGTTTGTGTGATTGGATGATCAATTAGGTCATTTTCATCCTCCCTAGGCTTATTCTTGTCCAATTAGGGTTTTTAACCAATCTTGTGCATCCAATAGGTGTGTTTGTGTCATTGGATGATCAATTAGGTCATTTTCGTCCTCCCTAGGCTTATTCTTGTCCAATTAGGGTTTTTAACCAATCTTGTGCATCCAATAGGTGTGTTTGTGTCATTGGATGATCAATTAGGTCATTTTCGTCCTCCCTAGGCATATTCTTGTCCAACTAGGGTTTTTAACCAATCTTGTGCATCCAATAATTTCATTTGTGTCATTGGATAATCAATTAGGTCATTTTCGTCCTCCCTAGGCATATTCTTGTGTAACTAGGGTTTTTAACCAATCTTGTGCATCCAATAGGTGTGTTTGTGTCATTGGATGATCAATTAGGTCATTTTCGTCCTCCCTAGGCTTATTCTTGTCCAATTAGGGTTTTTAACCAATCTTGTGCATCCAATAGGTGTGTTTGTGTCATTGGATGATCAATTAGGTCATTTTCGTCCTCCCTAGGCTTATTCTTGTCCAATTAGGGTTTTTAACCAATCTTGTGCATCCGATAAGTTCATTTGTGTCAATGGATTAATATTTAGGTCATTTTCGTCCTCCCTAGGCATATTCTTGTCCAATTAGGGTTTTTAACCAATCTTGTGCATCCAATAGGTGTGTTTGTGTCATTGGATGATCAATTAGGTCATTTTCGTCCTTCCGAGGCTTATTCTTGTCTAATTAGGGTTTTTAACCAATCTTCTGCATCCAATAAGTTCATTTGTGTCATTGGATTAACATTTAGGTCATTTTCGTCCTCCCTAGGCATATTCTTGTCCAATTAGGGTTTTTAACCAATCTTGTGCATCCAATAGGTGTGTTTGTGTCATTGGATGATCAATTAGGTCATTTTCGTCCTCCCTAGGCTTATTCTTGTCCAATTAGGGTTTTTAACCAATCTTGTGCATCCGATAAGTTTATTTGTGTCATTGAATTAATATTTAGGTCATTTTTGTCCTCCCTAGGCATATTCTTGTCCAATTAGGGTTTTTAACCAATCTTGTGCATCCAATAGGTGTGTTTGTGTCATTGGATGATCAATTAGGTCATTTTCGTCCTCCCTAGGCATATTCTTGTCCAATTAGGGTTTTTAACCAATCTTGTGCATCCAATAGGTGTGTTTGTGTCATTGGATGATCAATTAGGTCATTTTCGTCCTCCCTAGACATATTCTTGTCCAGTTAGGGTTTTTAACCAATCTTGTGCATCCAATTGGTGTGTTTGTGTCATTGGATGATCAATTAGGTCATTTTCGTCCTCCCTAGGCTTATTCTTGTCCAGTTAGGGTTTTTAACCAATCTTGTGCATCCAATAAGTTCATTTGTGTCATTGGATTAACATTTAGGTCATTTTCGTCCTCCCTAGGCATATTCTTGTCCAATTAGGGTTTTTAACCAATCTTGTGCATCCAATAGGTGTGTTTGTGTCATTGGATGATCAATTAGGTCATTTTCGTCCTCCCTAGGCTTATTCTTGTCCAATTAGGGTTTTTAACCAATCTTGTGCCTTCAATAGGTGTGTTTGTGCCATTGGATGAACATTTAGGTCATTTTCGTCCTCCCTAGGCATATTCTTGTCCAATTAGGGTTTTTAACCAATCTTGTGCATCCAATAGGTGTGTTTGTGTCATTGGATGATCAATTAGGTCATTTTCGTCCTCCCTAGGCTTATTCTTGTCCAATTAGGGTTTTTAACCAATCTTGTGCATCCAATAGGTTCGTTTGTGTCATTGGATTAACATTTAGGTCATATCCGTCCTCCCTAGGCATATTCTTGTCCAATTAGGGTTTTTAACCAATCTTGTGCATCCAATAGGTGTGTTTGTGTCATTGGATGATCAATTAGGTCATTTTCGTCCTCCCTAGGCTTATTCTTGTCCAATTAGGGTTTTTAACCAATCTTGTGCATCCAATAAGTTTGTTTGTGTCATTGAATTAGTATTGGGTCATTTTCGTCCTCCCTAGGCATATTCTTGTCCAATTAGGGTTTTTAACCAATCTTGTGCATCCAATAGGTGTGTTTGTGTCATTGGATGATCAATTAGGTCATTTTCGTCCTCCCTAGGCTTATTCTTGTCCAATTATGGTTTTTAACCAATCTTGTGCATCCAATAGGTGTGTTTGTGTCATTGGATTATCAGTTAGGTCATTTTCGTCCTCCCTAGGCATATTCTTGTCCAATTAGGGTTTTTAACCAATGTTGTGCTTCCAATAGCTGTGTTTGTGTCATCGGATGATAAATTAGGTCATTTTCGTCCTCCCTAGGCTTATTCTTGCGCAATTAGGGTTTTTAACCAATCTTGTGCATCCAATAGGTGTGTTTGTGTCATTTGGTGATCAATTTGGTCATTTTCGTCCTCCCTAGGCTTATTCTTGTCCAATTAGGGTTTTTAACCAATCTTGTGCATCCGATAAGTTTGTTTGTTTCATTGAATTAATATTTAGGTCATTTTTGTCCTCTCTAGGCATATTCTTGTCCAATTAGGGTTTTTAACCAATCTTGTGCATCCAATAGGTGTGTTTGTGTCATTGGATGATCAATTAGGTCATTTTCGTCCTCCCTAGGCTTATTCTTGTCCAATTAGGGTTTTTAACCAATGTTGTGCATCCAATAGGTGTGTTTGTGTCATTGGATTATCAATTAGGTCATTTTCGTCCTCCCTAGGCATATTCTTGTCCAATTAGGGTTTTTAACCAATCTTGTGCATCCAATAGCTGTGTTTGTGTCATTGGATGATAAATTAGGTCATTTTCGTCCTCCTTAGGCTTATTCTTGTCCAATTAGGGTTTTTAACCAATCTTGTGCATCCAATAAGTTTGTTTGTGTCATTGACTTAATATTTAGGTCATTTTCGTCCTCCCTAGGCATATTCTTGTCCAATTAGGGTTTTTAACCAATCTTGTGCATCCAATAGGTGTGTTTGTGTCATTGGATGATCAATTAGGTCATTTTCGTCCTCCCTAGGCTTATTCTTGTCCAATTAGGGTTTTTAACCAATGTTGTGCATCCAATAGGTGTGTTTGTGTCATTGGATTATCAATTAGGTCATTTTCGTCCTCCCTAGGCATATTCTTGTCCAATTAGGGTTTTTAACCAATCTTGTGCATCCAATAGGTGTGTTTGTGTCATTGGATGATCAATTAGGTCATTTTCGTCCTCCCTAGGCTTATTCTTGTCCAATTAGGGTTTTTAACCAATCTTGTGCATCCAATAAGTTCATTAGTGTCATTGGATGATCAATTAAGTCATTTTCGTCCTTCCTAGGCATGTTCTTGTCCAACTAGGGTTTTTAACCAATCATGTGCATCCAATAGGTGTGTTTGTGTTATTGGATGAACAATTAGGTCATTTTCGTCCTCGCAAGGCTTATTCTTGTCCAATTAGGGTTTTTCACCAATCTTCTGCATCCAATAAGTTGAGTTGTGTCATTGGATTAACATTTAGGTCATTTTCGTTCTCCCTATGCTTATTCTTGTCCAATTAGGGTTTTTAACCAATCTTGTGCATCCAATAACTTCATTTGTGTCATTGGATTAACATTTAGGTC
Source organism: Cicer pinnatifidum (assembly GCA_037974775.1). Taxonomy (NCBI): domain Eukaryota; kingdom Viridiplantae; phylum Streptophyta; class Magnoliopsida; order Fabales; family Fabaceae; genus Cicer; species Cicer pinnatifidum. The sequence goes on from JBBPBR010001022.1 coordinate 115,861, forward strand.
ATATCCGTCCTCGCTAGGCATATTCTTGTCCAATTAGGGTTTTTAACCAATCTTGTGCATCCAATAGGTGTGTTTGTGTCATTGGATGATCAATTAGGTCATTTTCGTCCTCCCTAGGCTTATTCTTGTCCAATTAGGGTTTTTAACCAATGTTGTGCATCCAATAGGTGTGTTTGTGTCATTGGATTATCAATAAGGTCATTTTCGTCCTCCCTAGGCATATTCTTGTCCAATTAGGGTTTTTAACCATTCTTGTGCATCCAATAGCTGTGTTTGTGTCCTTGGATGATAAATTAGGTCATTTTCGTCCTCCTTAGGCTTATTCTTGTCCAATTAGGGTTTTTAACCAATCTTGTGCATCCAATAAGTTTGTTTGTGTCATTGAATTAATATTTAGGTCATTTTCGTCCTCCCTAGGCATATTCTTGTCCAATTAGGGTTTTTAACCAATCTTGTGCATCCAATAGGTGTGTTTGTGTCATTGGATGATCAATTAGGTCATTTTCGTCCTCCCTAGGCTTATTCTTGTCCAATTAGGGTTTTTAACCAATGTTGTGCATCCAATAACTTTGTTTGTGTCATTGAATTAATATTTAGGTCATTTTCGTCCTCCCTTGGCATATTCTTGTCCAATTAGGGTTTTTAACCAATCTTGTGCATCCAGTAGGTGTGTTTGTGTCATTGGATGATCAATTAGGTCATTTTCGTCCTCCCTAGGCTTATTCTTGTCCAATTAGGGTTTTTAACCAATCTTGTGCATCGAATAGGTGTGTTTGTGTCATTGGATGATCAATTAGGTCATTTTCGTTCTCCCTAGGCTTATTCTTGTCCAATTAGGGTTTTTAATCAATCTTGTGCATCCAATAAGTTTGTTTGTGTCATTGGATGATCAATTAGGTCATTTTTGTCCTCCCTAGGCATATTCTTGTCCAACTAGGGTTTTTAACCAATCTTGTGCATCCAATAGGTGTGTTTGTGTCATTGGATGATCAATTGGGTCATTTTCGTGCTCCCTAGGCTTATTCTTGTCAAATTAGGGTTTTTAACCAATCTTGTGCATCGAATAAGTTGAGTTGTGTCATTGGATTAACATTTAGGTCATTTTCGTCCTCCCTAGGCTTATTATTGTCCAATTAGGGTTTTTAACCAATCTTGTGCATCCAATAGGTGTGTTTGTGTCATTGGATGATCAATTAGGTCATTTTCGTCCTCCCTAGGCTTATTCTTGTCCAATTAGGGTTTTTAACCAATCTTGTGCATCCAATAAGTTTGTTTGTGTCATTGGATGATCAATTAGGTCATTTTCGTCTTCCCTAGGCATACTCTTGTCCAACTAGGGTTTTGAACCAATCTTGTGCATCCAATAGGTCTGTTTGTGTCATTGGATGATCAATTAGGTCATTTTCGTCCTCCCTAGGCTTATTCTTGTCCAATTAGGGTTTTTAACCAATCTTGTGCATCCAATAGGTGTGTTTGTGTCATTGGATGATCAATTAGGTCATTTTCGTCCTCCCTAGGCTTATTCTTGTCCAATTAGGGTTTTTAACCAATCTTGTGCATCGAATAAGTTTGTTTGTGTCATTGAATTAATATTTAGGTCATTTTCGTCCTCCCTAGGCATATTCTTGTCCAATTAGGGTTTTTAACCAATCTTGTGCATCCAATAGGTGTGTTTGTGTCAATGGATGATCAATTAGGTCATTTTCGTCCTCCATAGGCTTATTCTTGTCCAATTAGGGTTTTTAACCAATCTTGTGTATCCAATAGGTGTGTTTGTGTCATTGGATGATCAATTAGGTCATTTTCGTCCTCCCTAGGCTTATTCTTGTCCAATTTGGCTTTTTAACCAATCTTGTGCATCCAATAACTTTGTTTGTGTCATTGAATTAATATTTAGGTCATTTTCGTCCTCCCTAGGCCTATTCTTGTCCAATTAGGGTTTTTAACCAATCTTGTGCTTCCAATAGGTGTGTTTGTGTCATTGGATGATCAATTAGGCCATTTTCGTCCTCCTTAGGCTTATCCTTGTCCAATTAGGGTTTTTACCCAATCTTGTGCATCCAATAAGTTTGTTTGTGTCATTGAATTAATATTTAGGTCATTTTCGTCCTCCCTAGGCATATTATTGTCCAATTAGGGTTTTTAACCAAACTTGTGCATCCAATAGGTATGTTTGTGTCATTGGATGATCAATTAGGTCATTTTCGTCCTCCTTAGGCATATTCTTGTCCAATTAGGGTTTTTAACCAATCTTGTGCATCCAATAGGTGTGTTGGTGTCATTGGATGATCAATTAGGTCATTTTCGTCCTCCCTAGGCTTATTCTTGTCTAATTAGGGTTTTTAACCGATCTTGTGCATCCAATAGGTGTGTTTGTGTCATTGGATGATCAATTAGGTTATTTTCGTCCTCCCTAGCCTTATTCTTGTCCAATTAGGGTTTTTAACCAATCTTGTGCATCCAATAAGCTCATTTGTGTCATTGGATTAACATTTAGGTCGTTTTCGTCCTCCCTAGGCATATTCTTGTCCAATTAGGGTTTTTAACCAATCTTGTGCTTCCAATAGGTGAGTTTGTGTCATTGGATGATCAATTAGGCCATTTTCGTCCTCCTTAGGCTTATCCTTGTCCAATTAGGGTTTTTAACCAATCTTGTGCATCCAATAAGTTTGTTTGTGTCATTGAATTAATATTTAGGTCATTTTCGTCCTCCCTAGGCATATTATTGTCCAATTTGGGTTTTTAACCAAACTTGTGCATCCAATAGGTATGTTTGTGTCACTGGATTAACAATTAGGTCATTTTCGTCCTCCCTAGGCATATTCTTGTCCAATTAGGGTTTTTAACCGATCTTGTGCATCCAATAACTTTGTTTGTGTAATTGAAATAATATTTAGGTCATTTTCGTCCTCCCTAGGCATATTCTTGTCTAATTAGGGTTTTTAACCAATCTTGTGCATCCAATAGGTGTGTTTGTGTCATTGGATGATCAATTAGGTCATTTTCGTCCTCCCTAGGCTTATTCTTGTCCAATTAGGGTTTTTAACCGATCTTGTGCATCCAATAACTTTGTTTGTGTCATTGAATTAATATTTAGGTAATTTTCGTCCTCCCTAGGCATATTATTGTCCAATTAGCGTTTTTAACCAATCTTGTGCATCCAATAGGTATGTTTGTGTCATTGGATGATCAATTAGGTCATTTTCGTCGTCGCTAGGCATATTCTTGTCCAATTACGGTTTTTAACCAATCTTGTGCATGCAATAGGTGTGTTTGTGTCATTGGATGATCAATAAGGTCATTTTCGTCCTCCCTAGGCATATTCTTGTCCAATTAGGGTTTTTAACCAATCTTGTGCATCCAATAGGTGTGTTTTTGTCATTGGATGATCAATTAGGTCATTTTCGTCCTCCCTAGGCTTATTCTTGTCCAATTAGGGTTTTTAACCAATCTTGTGCATCCAATAAGTTTGTTTGTGTCATTGAATTAATATTTAGGTCATTTTCGTCCTCCCTAGGCATATTCTTGTCCAATTAGGGTTTTTAACCAATCTTGTGCATCCAATAGGTGTGTTTGTGTCATTGGATGATCAATTAGGTCATTTTCGTCCTCCCTAGGCTTATTCTTGTCCAATTAGGGTTTTTAACCAATCTTGTGCATCCAATAAGTTTGTTTGTGTCATTGAATTAATATTTAGGTCATTTTCTTCCTCCCTAGGCATCATCTTGTCCAATTAGGGTTTTTAACCAATCTTTTGCATCCAATAGCTGTGTTTGTGTCATTGGATGATCAATTAGGCCCTTTTCATCCTCCATAGGCTTATTCTTGTCCAATTAGGGTTTTTAACCAATCTTGTGCATCCAATATGTTCATTAGTGTCATTGGATGATCAATTAGGTCATTTTCGTCCTCTCTAGGCATGTTCTTGTCCAACTAGGGTTTTTAACCAATCTTGTGCATCCAATAGGTGTGTTTGTGTCATTGGATGATCAATTAGGTCATTTTCGTCATCCGTAGGCTTATTCTTGTCGAATTAGGGTTTTTAACCAATCTTGTGCATCCAATAAGTTGAGTTGTGTCATTGGATTAACATTTAGGTCATTTTCGTTCTCCCTAGGCTTATTCTTGTCCAATTAGGGTTTGTAACCAATCTTGTGCATCCAATAGGTGTGTTTGTGTCATTGGATGATCAATTAGGTCATTTTCGTCATCCCTAGGCTTATTCTTGTCCAATTAGGGTTTTTAACCAATCTTGTGCATCCAATAAGTTCATTTGTGTCATTGGATTAACATTTAGGTCATTTTCGTCCTCCCTAGGCATATTCTTGTCCAATTACGGTTTTTAACCAATCTTGTGCATCCAATAGGTGTGTTTGATTCATTGGATGATCAATTAGGTTATTTTCGTCCTCCCTAGGTTTATTCTTGTCCAATTAGGGTTTTTAACCAATCTTGTGCATCCAATAAGTTGAGTTGTGTCATTGGATTAACATTTAGGTCATTTTCGTTCTCCCTAGGCTTATTCTTGTCCAATTAGGGTTTTTAACCAATCTTGTGCATCCAATAACTTTTTTTGTGTCATTGAATTAATATTTAGGTCATTTTTGTCCTCCCTAGGCATATTCTTGTCCAATTAGGGTTTTTAACCAGTCTTGTGCATCCAATAGGTGTGTTTGTGTCATTGGATGATCAATTAGGTCATTTTCGTCCTCCTTAGGCTTATTATTGTCCAATTATGGTTTTTAAGCAATCTTGTGGTTCCAATAAGTTCATTTGTGTCATTGGATTAACATTTAGGTCATTTTCGTCCTCCCTAGGCATATTCTTGTCCAATTAGGGTTTTTAACCAATCTTGTGCATCCAATAGGTGTGTTTGTGTCATTGGATGATCAATTAGGGCATTTTCGTCCTCCCTAGGCATATTCTTGTCCAATTAGGGTTTTTAACCAATCTTGTGCATCCAATAGGTGTGTTTGTGTCATTGGATGATCAATTAGGTCATTTTCGTCCTCCCTAGGCTTATTCTTGTCCAATTAGGGTTTTTAACCAATCTTGTGCATCCAATAGGTGTGTTTGTGTCATTGGATGATCAATTAGGTCATTTTCGTCCTCCCTAGGCTTATTCTCTTCCAATTAGGGTTTTTAACCAATCTTGTGCATCCAATAAGTTTGTTTGTGTCATTGAATTAATATTTAGGTCATTTTCGTCCTCCCTAGGCATATTCTTGTCCAATTAGGGTTTTTAACCAATCTTGTGCATCCAATAGGTGTGTTTGTGTCATTGGATGATCAATTAGGTCATTTTCGTCCTCCCTAGGCTTATTCTTGTCCAATTAGGGTTTTTAACCAATCTTGTGCATCCAATAAGTTGAGTTGTGTCATTGGATTAACATTTAGGTCATTTTCGTTCTCCCTAGGATTATTCTTGTCCAATTTGGGTTTTTAACAAATCTTGTGCATCCAATAAGTTCATTTGAGTTATTGGATTAACATTTAGGTCATATTCGTCCTCCCTAGGCATATTCTTGTCAAATTAGGGTTTTTAACCAATCTTGTGCATCCAATAGGTGTGTTTGTGTCATTGGATGATCAATTAGGTCATTTTCGTCCTCCCTAGGCATATTCTTGTCAAGTTAGGGTTTTTAACCAATCTTGTGCATCCAATAGGTGTGTTTGTGTCATTGGATGATCAATTAGGTCATTTTCGTCCTCCCTAGGCATATTCTTGTCCAATTAGGGTTTTTAACCAATCTTGTGCATCCAATAGGTGTGTTTGTGTCATTGGATGATCAATTAGGTCATTTTCGTCCTCCCTAGGCTTATTCTTGTCCAATTAGGGTTTTTAACCAATCTTGTGCATCCAATAAGTTCATTAGTGTCATTGGATGATCAATTAGGTCATTTTCGTCCTCCCTAGGCATATTATTATCCAATTAGGGTTTTTAACCAATCTTGTGCATCCAATAAGTTTGTTTGTGTCATTGAATTAATATTTAGGTCATTTTCGTCCTCCCTAGGCATATTCTTGTCCAATTAGGGTTTTTAACCAATCTTGTGCATCCAATAGGTGTGTTTGTGTCATTGGATGATCAATTAGGTCATTTTCGTCCTCCCTAGGCATATTCTTGTCCAATTAGGGTTTTTAACCAATCTTGTGCATCCAATAGGTGTGTTTGTGTCATTGGATGACCAATTAGGTCATTTTTGTCCTCCTTATGCATATTCTTGTCCAATTAGGGTTTTTAACCAATCTTGTACATCCAATAGGTGTGTTTGTGGCAATGGATGATCAATTAGGTCATTTTCGTCCTCCCTAGGCTTATTCTTGTCCAATTAGGGTTTTTAACCAATCTTGTGCATCCAATAGGTGTGTTTGTGTCATTGGATGATCAATTAGGTCATTTTCATCCTCCCTAGGTTTATTCTTGTCCAATTGGGGTTTTTAACCAATCTTGTGCATCAAATAGGTGTGTTTGTGGCAATGGATGATCAATTAGGTCATTTTCGTCCTCCCTAGGCTTATTCTTGTCCAATTAGGGTTTTTAACCAATCTTGTGCATCCAATAGATGTGTTTGTGGCAATGGATGATCAATTAGGTCATTTTCGTCCTCCCTAGGCTTATTCTTGTCCAATTAGGGTTTTTAACCAATCTTGTGCATCCAATAGGTGTGTTTGTGTCATTGGATGATCAATTAGGTCATTTTCATCCTCCCTAGGCATATTCTTGTCCAATTAGGGTTTTTAACCAATTTTGTGCATCCAATAAATTCATTTGTGTCATTGGATTAACATTTAGGTCATTTTCGTCCTCCCTAGGCATATTCTTGTCCAATTAGGGTTTTTAACCAATCTTGTGCATCCAATAGGTGTGTTTGGTTCATTGGATGATCAATTAGGTCATTTTCGTGCTCCCTAGGCATATTCTTGTCCAATTAGGGTTTTTAACCAATCTTGTGCATCCAATAGGTGTGTTTGTGTCATTGGATGATCAATTAGGTCATTTTCGTCCTCCCTAGGCTTATTCTTGTCCAATTAGGGTTTTTAACCAGTCTTGTGCATCCAATAGGTGTGTTTGTGTCATTGGATGACCAATTAGGTCATTTTCGTCCTCCCTAGGCATATTCTTGTCCAATTAGGGTTTTTAACCAATCTTGTGCATCAAATAGGTGTGTTTGTGGCAATGGATGATCAATTAGGTCATTTTCGTCCTCCCTAGGCTTATTCTTGTCCAATTAGGGTTTTTAACCAATCTTGTGCATCCAATAGGTGTGTTTGTGTCATTGGATGATCAATTAAGTCATTTTTGTCCTCCCTAGGTATATTCTTGTCCAATTAGGGTTTTTAACGAATCTTGTTCATCCAATAGGTGTGTTTGTGTCATTGGATGATCAATTAGGTCATTTTCGTCCTCCCTAGGCTTATTCTTGTCCAATTAGGGTCTTTAACCAATCTTGTGCATCCAATAAGTTCATTTGTGTCTTTTGATTAACATTTAGGTCATTTTCGTCCTCCCTAGGCATATTCTTGTCCAATTAGGGTTTTTAACCAATCTTGTGCTTTAAATAGGTGTGTTTGTGTCATTGGATGATCAATTAGGTCATTTTCGTCCTCCCTAGGCTTATTCTTGTCCAATTAGGGTTTTTAACCAATCTTGTGCATCCAATAAGTTTGTTTGTGTCATTGAATTAATATTTAGGTCATTTTCGTCCTCCCTAGGCATATTCTTGTCCAATTAGGGTTTTTAACCAATCTTGTGCATCCAATAGGTGTGTTTGTGTCATTGGATGATCAATTAGGTCATTTTCGTCCTCCCTAGGCTTATTCTTGTCCAATTAGGGTTTTTAACCAATCTTGTGCATCCAATTGGTGTGTTTGTGTCATTGGATGATCAATTAGGTTATTTTCGTCCTTCCTAGGCTTATTCTTGTCCAATTAGGGTTTTTAACCAATCTTGTGCATCCAATAAGTTGAGTTGTGTCATTGGATTAACATTTAGGTCATTTTCGTCCTCCCTAGGCTTATTCTTGTCCAATTAGGGTTTTTAACCAATCTTGTGCATCCAATAGGTGTGTTTGTGTCATTGGATGATCAATTAGGCCATTTTCGTCCTCCTTAGGCTTATCCTTGTCCAATTAGGGTTTTTAACCAATCTTGTGCATCCAATAAGTTTGTTTGTGTCATTGAATTAATATTTAGGTCATCTTCGTCCTCCCTAGGCATATTATTGTCCAATTAGGTTTTTTAACCAAATTTGTGCATCCAATAGGTATGTTTGTGTCATTGGATGATCAATTAGGTCATTTTCGTCCTCCCTAGGCATATTCTTGTCCAATTAGGGTTTTTAACCTATCTTGTGCATCCAATAGGTGTGTTTGTGTCATTGGATGATCAATTAGGTCATTTATGTCCTCCCTAGGCATATTCTTGTCCAATTAGGGTTTTTAACCAATGTTGTGCATCCAATAGGTGTGGTTTTGTCATTTGATGATCAATTAGGTCATTTTCGTCCTCCCTAGGCTTATTCTTGTCCAATTAGGGTTTTTAACTAATCTTGTGCATCCAATAAGTTCATTTGTGTCATTGGATGATCAATTAGGTCATTTTCGTCCTTCCTAGTCATATTCTTGTCCAATTAGGGTTTTTAACCAATCTTGTGCATCCAATAGGTGTGTTTGTGTCATTGGATTAACATTTAGGTCATTTTCGTCCTCCCTAGGCTTATTCTTGTCCAATTAGGGTTTTTAACCAATCTTGTGCATCCAATAGGTGTGTTGGTGTCATTGGATGATCAATTAGGTCATTTTCGTCCTCCCTAGGCTTATTCTTGTCCAATTAGGATTTTTAACCAATCTTGTGCATCCAATAGGTGTTTTTGTGTTATTGGATGATCAATTAGGTTATTTTCGTCCTCCCTAGCCTTATTCTTTTCCAATTAGGGTTTTTAACTAATCTTGTGCATCCAATAAGTTCATTTGTGTCATTGGATGATCAATTAGGTCATTTTCGTCCTTCCTAGGCTTATTCTTGTCCAATTATGGTTTTTAACCGATCTTGTGCATCCAATAGGTGTGTTTGTGTCATTGGATGATCAATTAGGTCATTTTCGTCCTCCCTAGGCATATTCTTGTCCAATTAGGGTTTTTAACCAATCTTGTGCATCCAATAGGTGTGTTTGTGTCATTGGATGATCAATTAGGTCATTTTCTTCCTCCCTAGGCTTATTCTTGTCCAATTAGGGTTTTTAACCAATCTTGTCCATCCAATAGGTGTGTTTGTGTCATTGGATGATCAATTAGGTCATTTTCGTCCTCCCTTGGCATATTCTTGTCCAATTAAGGTTTTTAACCAATCTTGTGCATCCAATAGGTGTGTTTGTGTCATTGGATGATCAATTAGGTCATTTTCGTCCTCCCTAGGCTTATTGTTGTCCAATTAGGTTTTTTAACCAATCTTGTGCATCTAATAGGTGTGTTTGTGTCATTGGATGATCAATTAGGTCATTTTCGTCCTCCCAAGGCTTATTCTTGTCCAATTAGGGTTTTTAACCAATCTTGTGCATCCGATAAGTTTGTTTATGTCATTGAATTAATATTTAGGTCATTTTCGTCCTCCCTAGGCATATTCTTGTCCAATTAGGGTTTTTAACCAATCCTATGCATCCAATACGTGTGTTTGTGTCATTGGATGATCAATTAGGTCATTTTCGTCCTCCCTAGGCTTATTCTTGTCCAATTAGGGTTTTTAACCAATCTTGTGCATCCAATAGGTGTGTTTGTGTCATTGGATGATCAATTAGGTCATTTTCGTCCTCCCTAGGCTTATTCTTGTCCAATTAGGGTTTTTAACCAATCTTGTGCATCCAATAGGTGTGTTTGTGTCATTGGATGATCAATTAGGTCATTTTCGTCCTTTCTATGCTTATTTTTGTCCAATTAGGGTTTTTAAGCAATCTTGTGCATCCAATAAGTTCATTTGTGTCATTGGATGATCAATTAGGTCATTTTCGTCCTCCCTAGGCATATTCTTGTCCAACTAGGGTTTCTAACCAATCTTGTGCTTCCAATAGATGTGTTTGTGTCATTGGATGATCAATTAGGTCATTTTCGTCCTCCCTAGGCTTATTCTTGTCCAATTAGGGTTTTTAACCAATCTTGTGCATCCAATAGGTGTGTTTGTGTCATTGGATGATCAATTAGGTCATTTTCGTCCTCCCTAGGCTTATTCTTGTCCAATTAGGGTTTTTAACCAATCTTGTGCATCCAATAGGTGTGTTTGTGTCATTGGATGATCAATTAGGTCATTTTCGTCCTCCCTAGGCTTATTCTTGTCCAATTAGGGTTTTTAACCAATCTTGTGCATCCAATAAGTTCATTTGTGTCATTGGATGATCAATTAGGTCATTTTCGTCCTTCCTAGGCATAATCTTGTCCAACTAGGGTTTTAAACAAATCTTGTGCATCCAATAGGTGTGTTTGTGTCATTGGATGATCAATTAGGTCATTTTCGTCCTCCCTAGGCTTATTCTTGTCCAATTAGGGTTTTTAACCAATCTTGTGCATCCAATAGGTGTGTTTGTGTCATTGGATGATCAATTAGGTCATTTTCGTCCTCCCTAGGCTTATTCTTGTCCAATTAGGGTTTTTAACCAATCTTGTGCATCCAATAAGTTCATTTGTGTCATTGGATGATCAATTAGGTCATTTTCGTCCTTACTAGGCATATTCTTGTCCAACTAGGGTTTTAAACCAATCTTGTGCATCCAATAGGTGTGTTTGTGTCATTGGATGATCAATTAGGTCATTTTCGTACTCCATAAGCTTATTCTTGTCCAATTAGGGTTTTTAACCAATCTTGTGCATCCAATAGGTGTGTTTGTGTCATTGGATGATCAATTAGGTCATTTTCGTCCTCCCTAGGCTTATTCTTGTCCAATTAGGGTTTTTAACCAATCTTGTGCATCCAATAAGTTCATTTGTGTCATTGGGTGATCAATTAGGTCATTTTCGTCCTCCCTAGGCATATTCTTGTCTAACTAGGGTTTTTAACCAATCTTGTGCATCCAATAGGTGTGTTTGTGTCATTGGATGATCAATTAGGTCATTTTCGTCCTCCCTAGGCTTATTCTTGTCCAATTAGGGTTTTTAACCAATCTTGTGCATCCAATAGGTGTGTTTGTGTCATTGGATGATCAATTAGGTCATTTTCGTCCTCCCTAGGCTTATTCTTGTCCAATTAGGGTTTTTAACCAATCTTGTGCATCAAATAAGTTTGTTTTTGTCATTGAATTATTATTTAGGTCATTTTCGTCCTCCCTAGGCATATTCTTGTCCAATTAGGCTTTTTAACCAATCTTGTGCTTCCAATAGGTGTGTTTGTGTCATTGGATGATCAATTAGGTCATTTTCGTCCTCCCTAGGCTAATTCTTGTCCAATTAGGGTTTTTAACCAATCTTGTGCATCCAATAGGTGTGTTTGTGTCATTGGATGATCAATTAGGTCATTTTCGTCCTCCCTAGGCTTATTCTTGCCCAATTAGGGTTTTTAACCAATCTTGTGCATCCAATAAGTTGAGTTGTGTCATTGGATTAACATTTAGGTCATTTTCGTCCTCCCTAGGCTTATTCTTGTCCAATTAGGGTTTTAACCAATCTTGTGCATCCAATAAGTTCATTTGTGTCATTGGATTAACATTTAGGTCATTTTCGTCTTCCCTAGGCATATTCTTGTCCAATTAGAGTTTTAGACCAATCTTGTGCATCTAATAGGTGTGTTTGTGTCATTGGATGATCAATTAGGTTATTTCCGTCCTCCCTAGGCTAATTCTTTTCCAATAAGGGTTTTTAACTAATCTTGTGCATCCAATAAGTTCATTTGTGTCATTGGATGATCAATTAGGTCATTTTCGTCCTCCCTAGGCATATTCTTGTCCAATTAGGGTTTTTAACCAATCTTGTGCATCCAATAGGTGTGTTTGTGTCATTGGATGATCAATTAGGTCATTTTCGTCCTCCCTAGGCTTATTCTTGTCCAATTAGGGTTTTTAACCAATCTTGTGCATCCAATAGGTGTGTTTGTGTCATTGGATGATCAATTAGGTCATTTTCGTCCTTCATAGGCATATTCTTATCCAATTAGGGTTTATAACCAGTCTTTTGCATCCAATAGGTGTGTTTGTGTCATTGAATGATCAATTAGGTCATTTTCGTCCTCTGAAGGCTTATTCTTGTCCAATTAGGGTTTTGAACCAATCTTGTGCATCCAATAAGTTCATTTGTGTCATTGGATTAACATTTAGGTCATTTTCGTCCTCCCTAGGCATATTCTTGTCCAATTAGGGTTTTTAACCAATCTTGTGCATCCAATAGGTGTGTTGGTGTCATTGGATGATCAATTAGGTCATTTTCGTCCTCCCTAGGCTTATTCTTGTCTAATTAGGGTTTTTAACCGATCTTGTGCATCCAATAGGTGTGTTTGTGTCATTGGATGATCAATTAGGTTATTTTCGTCCTCCCTAGCCTTATTCTTGTCCAATTAGGGTTTTTAACCAATCTTGTGCATCCAATAAGCTCATTTGTGTCATTGGATTAACATTTAGGTCGTTTTCGTCCTCCCTAGGCATATTCTTGTCCAATTAGGGTTTTTAACCAATCTTGTGCTTCCAATAGGTGAGTTTGTGTCATTGGATGATCAATTAGGCCATTTTCGTCCTCCTTAGGCTTATCCTTGTCCAATTAGGGTTTTTAACCAATCTTGTGCATCCAATAAGTTTGTTTGTGTCATTGAATTAATATTTAGGTCATTTTCGTCCTCCCTAGGCATATTATTGTCCAATTTGGGTTTTTAACCAAACTTGTGCATCCAATAGGTATGTTTGTGTCACTGGATTAACAATTAGGTCATTTTCGTCCTCCCTAGGCATATTCTTGTCCAATTAGGGTTTTTAACCGATCTTGTGCATCCAATAACTTTGTTTGTGTAATTGAAATAATATTTAGGTCATTTTCGTCCTCCCTAGGCATATTCTTGTCTAATTAGGGTTTTTAACCAATCTTGTGCATCCAATAGGTGTGTTTGTGTCATTGGATGATCAATTAGGTCATTTTCGTCCTCCCTAGGCTTATTCTTGTCCAATTAGGGTTTTTAACCGATCTTGTGCATCCAATAACTTTGTTTGTGTCATTGAATTAATATTTAGGTAATTTTCGTCCTCCCTAGGCATATTATTGTCCAATTAGCGTTTTTAACCAATCTTGTGCATCCAATAGGTATGTTTGTGTCATTGGATGATCAATTAGGTCATTTTCGTCGTCGCTAGGCATATTCTTGTCCAATTACGGTTTTTAACCAATCTTGTGCATGCAATAGGTGTGTTTGTGTCATTGGATGATCAATAAGGTCATTTTCGTCCTCCCTAGGCATATTCTTGTCCAATTAGGGTTTTTAACCAATCTTGTGCATCCAATAGGTGTGTTTTTGTCATTGGATGATCAATTAGGTCATTTTCGTCCTCCCTAGGCTTATTCTTGTCCAATTAGGGTTTTTAACCAATCTTGTGCATCCAATAAGTTTGTTTGTGTCATTGAATTAATATTTAGGTCATTTTCGTCCTCCCTAGGCATATTCTTGTCCAATTAGGGTTTTTAACCAATCTTGTGCATCCAATAGGTGTGTTTGTGTCATGGGATGATCAATTAGGTCACTTTCGTCCTCCCTAGGCTTATTCTGTTCCAATTAGGGTTTTTAACCAATCTTGTGCATCCAATAAGCTAATTTGTGCCATTGGATTAACATTTAGGTCATTTTCGTCCTCCCTAGGCATATTCTTGTCCAATTAGGGTTTTTAACTAATCTTGTGCATCCAATAGGTGTGTTTGTGTCATTGGATGATCAATTAGGTCATTTTCGTCCTCCCTAGGCTTATTCTTGTCCAATTAGGGTTTTTAACCAATCTTGTGCATCCAACAAGTTTGTTTATGTCATTAAATTAATATTTAGGTCATTTTCGTCCTCCCTAGGCATATTTTTGTCCAATTAGGGTTTTTAACCAAACTTGTGCATCCAATAGGTGTGTTTGTGTCAATGGATGATCAATTAGGTCATTTTCGTCCTCCCTAGGCTTATTCTTGTCCAATTAGGGTTTTTAACCAATCTTGTGCATCCAATAGGTGTGTTTGTGTCATTGGATGATCAATTAGGTCATTTTCGTCCTCCCTAGGCTTATTCTTGTCCAATTAGGGTTTTTAACCAATCTTGTGCATCCAATAAGTTCATTTGAGTCATTGGATGATCAATTAGGTCATTTTCGTCCCCCCTTGGAATATTCTTCTCCAACTAGGGTTTTAAACCAATCTTGTGCATCCAATAGGTGTGTTTGTGTCATTGGATGATCAATTAGGTCATTTTCGTCCTCCATAGGCTTATTCTTGTCCAATTAGGGTTTTTAACCTATCTTGTGCATCCAATAGGTGTGTTTGTGTCATTGGATGATCAATTAGGTCATTTTCGTCCTCCCTAGGCTTATTCTTGTCCAATTAGGGTTTTTAACCAATCTTGTGCATCCAATTGGTGTGTTTGTGTCATTGGATGATCAATTAGGTTATTTTCGTCCTCCCTAGCCTTATTCTTGTCCAATTAGGGTTTTTAAATAATCTTGTGCATCCAATAAGTTCATTTGTGTCATTGGATGATCAATTAGGTCATTTTCGTCCTTCCAAAGCTTATTCTTGTCTAATTAGGGTTTTTAACCGATCTTGTGCATCCAATAAGTGTGTTTGTGTCATTGGATGATCAATTAGGTTATTTTCGTCCTCCCTAGCCTTATTCTTGTCCAATTAGGGTTTTTAACCAATCTTGTGCATCCAATAAGCTCATTTGTGTCATTGGATTAACATTTAGGTCATTTTCGTCCTCCCTAGGCATATTCTTGTCCAATTAGGGTTTTTAACCAATCTTGTGCTTCCAATAGGTGTGTTTGTGTCATTGGATGATCAATTAGGCCATTTTCGTCCTCCTTAGGATTATCCTTGTCCAATTAGGGTTTTTAACCAATCTTGTGCATCCAATAAGTTTGTTTGTGTCATTGAATTAATATTTAGGTCATTTTCGTCCTCCCTAGGCATATTCTTGTCCAATTAGGGTTTTTAACCAATCTTGTGCATCCAATAGGTGTGTTTGTGTCATTGGATGATCAATTAGGTCATTTTCGTCCTCCCTAGGCTTATTCTTGTCCAATTATGGTTTTTAACCAATCTTGTGCATCCACAAGGTGTGTTTGTGTCATTGGATGATCAATTAGATCATTTTCGTCCTCCCTAGGTATATTCTTGTCCAATTAGGGTTTTTAACCAATCTTGTGCATCCAATAGGTGTGGTTGTGTCATTGGATGATGAATTAGGTCATTTTCGTCCTCCCTAGGCTTATTCTTGTCCAATTAGGGTTTTTAACCAATCTTGTGCATCCAATAAGTTTGTTTGTGTCATTGAATTAATATTTAGGTCATTTTCGTCCTCCCTAGGCATATTCTTGTCCAATTAGGGTTTTTAACCAATCTTGTGCATCCAATAGGTGTGTTTGTGTCATTGGATGATCAATTAGGTCATTTTCGTCCTCCCTAGGCTTATTCTTGTCCAATTAGGGTTTTTAACCAATCTTGTGCATCCAATAAGTTTGTTTGTGTCATTGAATTAATATTTAGGTCATTTTCGTCCTCCCTAGGCATATTCTTGTCCAATTTGGGTTTTTAACCAATCTTGTGCTTCCAATAGGTGTGTTTGTGTCATTGGATGATCAATTAGGTCATTTTCGTCCTCCCTAGGCTTATTCTTGTCCAATTAGGGTTTTTAACCAATCTTGTGCATCCAATAAGTTCATTTGTGTCATTGGATGATCAATTAGGTCATTTTCGTCTTCCCTAGGCGTATTCTTGTCCAATTAGGGTTTTTAACCAATCTTGTGCATCCAATAGGTGTGTTTGTGTTATTGGATGATCAATTAGTCCTCCCTAGGCTTGATCTTGTCCACTTAGGGTTTTTAACCAATCTTGTGCATTCAATAGGTGTGTTTGTGTCATTGGATTAACATTTAGGTCATTTTTGTCCTCCCTAGGCTTATTCTTGTCCAATTAGGGTTTTTAACCAATCTTGTGCATCCAATAAGTTTGTTTGTGTCATTGAATTAATATTTAGGTCATTTTCGTCCTCCCTAGGCTTATTCTTGCCCAATTAGGGTTTTTAACCAATCTTGTGCATCCAATAGGTGTGTTTGTGTCATTGGATGATCAATTAGGTCATTTTCGTCCTCCCTAGGCTTATTCTTGTCCAATTAGGGTTTTTAACCAATCTTGTGCATCCAATAGGTGTGTTTGTGTCATTGGATGATCAATTAGGTCATTTTCGTCCTCCCTAGGCTTATTCTTGTCCAATTAGGGTTTTTAACCAATCTTTTGCATCCAATAGGTGTGTTTGTGTCATTGGATGACCAATTAGGTCATTTTCGTCCTCCCAAGGCATATTCTTGTCCAATTAGGGTTTTTAACCAATCTTGTGCATCCCATAGGTGTGTTTGTGGCAATGGATGATCAATTAGGTCATTTTCGTCCTCCCTAGGCTTATTCTTGTCCAATTAGGGTTTTTAACCAATCTTGTGCATCCAATAGGTGTGTTTGTGTCATTGGATGATCAATTAGGTCATTTTCGTCCTCCCTAGGCTTATTCTTGTCCAATTAGGGTTTTTAACCAATCTTGTGCATCCAATAGGTGTGTTTGTGTCATTGGATGATCAATTAGGTCATTTTCGTCCTCCCTAGGCTTATTCTTGTCCAATTAGGGTTTTTAACCAATCTTGTGCATCCAATAGGTGTGTTTGTGTCTTTGGATGATCAATTAGGTCATTTTCGCCCTCCGTAGGCCTATTCTTGTCCAATTAGGGTTTTTAACCAATCTATTGCATCCGATAAGTTTGTTTGTGTCATTGAATTAATATTTAGGTCATTTTCGTCTTCCCTAGGCATATTCTTGTCCAATTAGGGTTTTTAACCAATCTTGTGCATCCAATAGGTGTGTTTGTGTCATTGGATGATCAATTAGGTCATTTTCGTCCTACCTAGGCATATTCTTGTCCGATTAGGGTTTTTAACCAATCTTGTGCATCCAATAAGTTGAGTTGTGTCATTAGATTAATATTTAGGTCATTTTCGTCCTCCCTAGGCTTATTCTTGTCCAATTAGGGTTTTTAACTGATCTTGTGCATCCAATAGGTGTGTTTGTGTCATTGGATGATCAATTAGGTCATTTTCGTCCTCTCTAGGCATATTCTTGTCCAATTAGGGTTTTTAACCAATCTTGTGCATCCAATAGGTGTGTTTGTGTCATTGGATGATCAATTAGGTCATTTTCGTCCTCCCTAGGCTTATTCTTGTCCAATTAGGGTTTTTAACCAATCTTGTGCATCCAATAAGTTGAGTTGTGTCATTGGATTATCATTTAGGTCTTTTTCGTCCTCCCTAGGCTTATTCTTGTCCAATTAGGGTTTTTAACCAATCTTGTGCATCCAATAGGTGTGTTTGTGTCATTGGATGATCAATTAGGTCATTTTCGTCCTCCCTAGGCTTATTCTTGTCCAATTAGGGTTTTTAACCAATCTTGTGCATCCAATAAGTTGAGTTGTGTCATTGGATTAACATTAAGGTCATTTTCATTCTCCCTAGGCTTATTCTTGTCCAATTAGGGTTTTTAACCAATCTTGTGCATCCAATAGGTGTGTTTGTGTCATTGGATGATCAATTAGGTCATTTTCGTCCTCCCTAGGCTTATTCTTGTCCAATTAGGGTTTTTAACCAATCTTGTGCATCCAATAGGTGTGTTTGTGTCATTGGATGATCAATTAGGTCATTTTCGTCCTCCCTAGGCTTATTCTTGTCCAATTAGGGTTTTTAACCAATCTTGTGCATCCAATAGGTGTGTTTGTGTCATTGGATGATCAATTAGGTCATTTTCGTCCTCCCTAGGCTTATTCTTGTCCAATTAGGGTTTTTAACCAATCTTGTGCATCCAATAGGTGTGTTTGTGTCATTGGATGATCAATTAGGTCATTTTCGTCCTTTCTATGCTTATTTTTGTCCAATTAGGGTTTTTAAGCAATCTTGTGCATCCAATAAGTTCATTTGTGTCATTGGATGATCAATTAGGTCATTTTCGTCCTCCCTAGGCATATTCTTGTCCAACTAGGGTTTCTAACCAATCTTGTGCTTCCAATAGATGTGTTTGTGTCATTGGATGATCAATTAGGTCATTTTCGTCCTCCCTAGGCTTATTCTTGTCCAATTAGGGTTTTTAACCAATCTTGTGCATCCAATAGGTGTGTTTGTGTCATTGGATGATCAATTAGGTCATTTTCGTCCTCCCTAGGCTTATTCTTGTCCAATTAGGGTTTTTAACCAATCTTGTGCATCCAATAGGTGTGTTTGTGTCATTGGATGATCAATTAGGTCATTTTCGTCCTCCCTAGGCTTATTCTTCTCCAATTAGGGTTTTTCACTAATCTTGTGCATCCAATAAGTTTATTTATGTCATTGAATTAATATTTAGGTCATTTTCGTCCTCCCTAGGCATATTCTGGTCCAATTAGGGTTTTTAACCAATCTTGTGCATCCAATAGGTGTGTTTGTGTCATTGGATGATCAATTAGGTCATTTTCGTCCTCCCTAGGCTTATTCTTGTCCAATTAGGGTTTTTAACCAATCTTGTGCATCCAATAAGTTCATTTATGTCATTGGATGATCAATTAGGTCATTTTCGTCCTCCCTAGGCATATTCGTGTTCAACTAGGGTTTTAAACCAATCTTGTGCATCCAATAGGTGTGTTTGTGTCATTGGATGATCAATTAGGTCATTTTCGTCCTCCCTAGGCTTATTCTTGTCCAATTAGGGTTTTTAACCAATCTTGTGCATCCAATAAAGTTGATTGTGTCATTGAATTAATATTTAGGTCATTTTCGTCCTCCCTAGGCATATTCTTGTCCAATTTGGGTTTTTAACCAATCTTGTGCATCCAATAGGTGTGTTTGTGTCATTGGATGATCAATTAGGTCAATTTCGTCCTCCCTAGGCATATTCTTGTCCAACTAGGGTTTTTAACCAATCTTGTGCATCCAATAAGTTCATTTGTGTCATTGGATGATCAATTAGGTCATTTTCGTCCTCCCTAGGCATATTCATGTCCAACTTGGGTTTTTAACCAATCTTGTGCATCCAATAGGTGTGTTTGTGTCATTGGATGATCAATTAGGTCATTTTCGTCCTCCCTAGGCTTATTCTTGTCCAATTAGGGTTTTTAACCAATCTTGTGCATCCAATAGGTGTGTTTGTGTCATTGGATGATCAATTAGGTCATTTTCGTCCTCCCTAGGCTTATTCTTGTCCAATTAGGGTTTTTAACCAATCTTGTGCATCCAATAAGTTTGTTTGTGTCATTGAATTAATATTTAGGTCATTTTCGTCCTCCCTAGGCATATTCTTGTCCCATTAGGGTTTTTAACTAATCTTGTGCATCCAATAAGTTCATTTGTGTCATTGGATGATCAATTAGGTCATTTTCGTCCTTCCTAGGCTTATTCTTGTCCAATTAGGGTTTTTAACCGATCTTGTGCATCCAATAGGTGTGTTTGTGTAATTGGATGATCAATTAGGTCATTTTTGTCCTCCCTAGGCATATTCTTGTCCAATTAGGGTTTTTAACCAATCTTGTGCATCCAATTGGTGTGTTTGTGTCATTGGATGATCAATTAGGTCATTTTCGTCCTCCCTAGGCTTATTCTTGTCCAATTAGGGTTTTTAACCAATCTTGTGCATCCAATAGGTGTGTTTGTGTCATTGGATGATCAATTAGGTCATTTTCGTCCTCCCTAGGCTTATTCTTGTCCAATTAGGGTTTTTAACCAATCTTGTGCATCCAATAGGTGTGTTTGTGTCATTGGATGATCAATTAGGTCATTTTCGTCCTTTCTATGCTTATTTTTGTCCAATTAGGGTTTTTAAGCAATCTTGTGCATCCAATAAGTTCATTTGTGTCATTGGATGATCAATTAGGTCATTTTCGTCCTCCCTAGGCATATTCTTGTCCAACTAGGGTTTCTAACCAATCTTGTGCTTCCAATAGATGTGTTTGTGTCATTGGATGATCAATTAGGTCATTTTCGTCCTCCCTAGGCTTATTCTTGTCCAATTAGGGTTTTTAACCAATCTTGTGCATCCAATAGGTGTGTTTGTGTCATTGGATGATCAATTAGGTCATTTTCGTCCTCCCTAGGCTTATTCTTGTCCAATTAGGGTTTTTAACCAATCTTGTGCATCCAATAGGTGTGTTTGTGTCATTGGATGATCAATTAGGTCATTTTCGTCCTCCCTAGGCTTATTCTTGTCCAATTAGGGTTTTTAACCAATCTTGTGCATCCAATAAGTTCATTTGTGTCATTGGATGATCAATTAGGTCATTTTCGTCCTTCCTAGGCATAATCTTGTCCAACTAGGGTTTTAAACAAATCTTGTGCATCCAATAGGTGTGTTTGTGTCATTGGATGATCAATTAGGTCATTTTCGTCCTCCCTAGGCTTATTCTTGTCCAATTAGGGTTTTTAACCAATCTTGTGCATCCAATAGGTGTGTTTGTGTCATTGGATGATCAATTAGGTCATTTTCGTCCTCCCTAGGCTTATTCTTGTCCAATTAGGGTTTTTAACCAATCTTGTGCATCCAATAAGTTCATTTGTGTCATTGGATGATCAATTAGGTCATTTTCGTCCTTACTAGGCATATTCTTGTCCAACTAGGGTTTTAAACCAATCTTGTGCATCCAATAGGTGTGTTTGTGTCATTGGATGATCAATTAGGTCATTTTCGTACTCCATAAGCTTATTCTTGTCCAATTAGGGTTTTTAACCAATCTTGTGCATCCAATAGGTGTGTTTGTGTCATTGGATGATCAATTAGGTCATTTTCGTCCTCCCTAGGCTTATTCTTGTCCAATTAGGGTTTTTAACCAATCTTGTGCATCCAATAAGTTCATTTGTGTCATTGGATGATAAATTTGGTCATTTTCGTCCTCCATAGGCATATTCTTGTCCAACTAGGGTTTTAAACCAATCTTGTGCATCCAATAGGTGTGTTTGTGTCATTGGATGATCAATTAGGTCATTTTCGTCCTCCCTAGGCTTATTCTTGTCCAATTAGGGTTTTTAACCAATCTTGTGCATCCAATAGGTGTGTTTGTGTCATTGGATGATCAATTAGGTCATTTTCGTCCTCCCTAGGCTTATTCTTGTCCAATTAGGGTTTTTAACCAATCTTGTGCATCCAATAGGTGTGTTTGTGTCATTGGATGATCAATTAGGTCATTTATCGTCCTCCCTAGGCTTATTCTTGTCCAATTAGGGTTTTTAACCAATCTTGTGCATCCAATAGGTTGAGTTGTGTCATTGGATTAACATTTAGGTCATTTTCGTCCTCCCTAGGCATATTCTTGTCCAATTAGGGTTTTTAACCAATCTTGTGCATCCAATAGGTGTGTTTGTGTCATTGGATGATCAATTAGGTCATTTTCGTCCTCCCTAGGCTTATTCTTGTCCAATTAGGGTTTTTAACCAATCTTGTGCATCCAATAGGTGTGTTTGTGTCATTGGATGATCAATTAGGTCATTTTCGTCCTCCCTAGGCTTATTGTTGTCCAATTAGTGTTTTTAACGAATCTTGTGCATCCAATAAGTTTATTTGTGTCATTGGATTAACATTTAGGTCATTTTCGTCCTCCTTAGGCATATTATTGTCCAATTAGTGTTTTAAACGAATCTTGTGCATCCAATAAGTTCATTTGTGTCATTGGATTAACATTTAGGTCATTTTCGTCCTCCCTAGGCATATTCTTGTCCAATTAGGGTTTTTAACCAATCTTGTGCATCCAATAGGTGTGTTTGTGTCATTGGATGATCAATTAGGTCATTTTCGTCCTCCCTAGGCTTATTCTTGTCCAATTAGGGTTTTTAACCAATCTTGTGCATCCAATAACTTTGTTTGTGTCATTGAATTAATATTTAGGTAATTTTCCTCGTCCCTAGGCATATTCTTGCCCAATTAGGGTTTTTAACCAATCTTGTGCATCCAATAGGTGTGTTTGTGTCATTGGATTATTAATTAGGTCATTTTCGTCCTCCCTAGGCATATTCTTGTCCAATTAGGGTTTTTAACCAATCTTGTGCATCCAATAACTTTGTTTGTGTCATTGAATTAATATTTAGGTCATTTTCCTCCTCCCTAGGCATATTCTTGTCCAATTAGGGTTTTTAACCAATCTTGTGCATCCAATAGGTGTGTTTGTGTCATTGGATGATCAATTAGGTCATTTTCGTCCTCCCTAGGCTTATTCTTGTCCAATTAGGGTTTTTAAAAAATCTTGTGCATCCAATAAGTTCATTTGTGTCATTGGATGATCAATTAGGTCATTTTCGTCCTCCCTAGGCTTATTCTTGTCCAATTAGGGTTTTTAACCAATCTTGTGCATCCAATAGGTGTGTTTGTGTCATTGGATGATCAATTAGGTCATTTTCGTCCTCCCTAGGCTTATTCTTGTCCAATTAGGGTTTTTAACCAATCTTGTGCATCCAATAGATGTGTTTGTGTCATTGGATGATCAATTAGGTCATTTTCGTCCTCCCTAGACTTATTGTTGTCAAATTAGGGTTTTTAACCAATCTTGTGCATCCAATAACTTTGTTTGTGTCATTGAATTAATATTTAGGTCATTTTCGTCCTCCCTAGGCATATTCTTGTCCAATTAGGGTTTTTAACCAATCTTGTGCATCCAATAGGTGTGTTTGTGTCATTGGATGATCAATTAGGTTATTTTCGTTCTCCCTAGGCTTATTCTTGTCCAATTAGGGTTTTTAACCAATCTTGTACATCTAATAAGTTCATTTGTGTCATTGGATTAACATATACGTCATTTTCGTCCTACCTAGGCATATTCTTGTCCAATTAGGGTTTTTAACCAATCTTGTGCATCCAATAGGTGTGTTTGTGTCATTGGATGATCAATTAGGTCATTTTCGTCCTCCCTAGGCTTATTCTTGTCCAATTAGGGTTTTTAACCAATCTTGTACATCTAATAAGTTCATTTGTGTCATTGGAATAACATTTAGGTCATTTTCGTCCTCCCTAGGCATATTCTTGTCCAATTAGGGTTTTTAACCAATCTTGTGCATCCAATAGGTGTGTTTGTGTCATTGGATGATAAATTAGGTCATTTTCGTCCTCCCTAGGCATATTCTTGTCCAATTAGGGTTTTTAACCAATCTTGAGCTTCCAATAGGTGTGTTAGTGTCATTGGATGCTCAATTAGGTCATTTTCGTCCTCCCTAGGCTTATTCTTGTCCAATTAGGGTTTTTAACCAATCTTGTGCATCCAATAAGCTCATTTGTGTCATTGGATTAACATTTAGGTCATTTTCGTCCTCCCTAGGCATATTCTTGTCCAATTAGGGTTTTTAACCAATCTTGTGCTTCCAATAGGTGGGTTTTTGTCATTGGATGATCAATTAGGTCATTTTCGTCCTCCCTAGGCTTATTCTTGTCCAATTAGGGTTTTTAACCAATCGTGTGCATCCAATAAGTTTGTTTGTGTCATTGAATTAATATTTAGGTCATTTTCGTCATCCCTAGGCATATTCTTGTCCAATTAGGGTTTTTAACCAATCTTGTGCATCCAATAGGTGTGTTTTTGTCATTGGATGATCAATTAGGTCATTTTCGTCCTCCCTAGGCTTATTCTTGTCCAATTAGGGTTTTTAACCAATCTTGTGCATCGAATAAGTTTGTTTGTGTCATTGAATTAATATTTAGGTCATTTTCGTCCTCCCTAGGCATATTCTTGTCCAATTAGGGTTTTTAACCAATCTTGTGCATCCAATAGGTGTGTTTGTGTCAATGGATGATCAATTAGGTCATTTTCGTCCTCCATATGCTTATTCTTGTCCAATTAGGGTTTTTAACCAATCTTGTGTATCCAATAGGTGTGTTTGTGACATTGGATGATCAATTAGGTCATTTTCGTCCTCCCTAGGCTTATTCTTGTCCAATTAGGCTTTTTAACCAATCTTGTGCATCCAATAACTTTGTTTGTGTCATTGAATTAATATTTAGGTCATTTTCGTCCTTCCTAGGCCTATTCTTGCCCAATTAGGGTTTTTAACCAATCTTGTGCTTCCAATAGGTGTGTTTGTGTCATTGGATGATCAATTAGGCCATTTTCGTCCTCCTTATGCTTATCCTTGTCCAATTAGGGTTTTTAACCAATCTTGTGCATCCAATAAGTTTGTTTGTGTCATTGAATTAATATTTAGGTCATTTTCGTCCTCCCTAGGCATATTATTGTCCAATTAGGGTTTTTAACCAAACTTGTGCATCCAATAGGTATGTTTGTGTCATTGGATGATCAATTAGGTCATTTTCGTCCTCCCTAGGCTTATTCTTGTCCAATTAGGGTTTTTAACCAATCTTGTGCATCCAATTGGTGTGTTTGTGTCATGGGATGATCAATTAGGTTATTTTCGTCCTCCCTAGCCTTATTCTTGTCCAATTAGGGTTTTTAACTAATCTTGTGCATCCAATAAGTTCATTTGTGTCATTGGATGATCAATTAGGTCATTTTCGTCCTTCCTAAGCTTATTCTTGTCTAATTAGGGTTTTTAACCGATCTTGTGCATCCAATAGGTGTGTTTGTGTCATTGGATTAACATTTAGGTCGTTTTCGTCCTCCCTAGGCATATTCTTGTCCAATTAGGGTTTTTAACCAATCTTGTGCTTCCAATAGGTGTGTTTGTGTCATTGGATGATCAATTAGGCCATTTTCGTCCTCCTTAGGCTTATCCTTGTCCAATTAGGGTTTTTAACCAATCTTGTGCATCCAATAAGTTTGTTTGTGTCATTGAATTAATATTTAGGTCATTTTCGTCCTCCCTAGGCATATTATTGTCCAATTTGGGTTTTTAACCAAACTTGTGCATCCAATAGGTATGTTTGTGTCATTGGATTAACAATTAGGTCATTTTCGTCCTCCCTAGGCATATTCTTGACCAATTAGGGTTTTTAACCGATCTTGTGCATCTAATAACTTTGTTTGTGTAATTGAATAAATATTTAGGTCATTTTCGTCCTCCCTAGGCATATTCTTGTCCAATTAGGGTTTTTAACCAATCTTGTGCATCCAATAGGTGTGTTTGTGTCATTGGATGATCAATTAGGTCATTTTCGTCCTCCCTAGGCTTATTCTTGTCCAATTAGGGTTTTTAACCGATCTTGTGCATCCAATAACTTTGTTTGTGTCATTGAATTAATATTTAGGTCATTTTCGTCCTCCCTAGGCATATTCTTGTCCAATTAGGGTTTTTAACCAATCTTGTGCATCCAATAGGTGTGTTTGTGTCATTGGATGATCAATTAGGTCATTTTCGTCCTCCCTAGGCTTATTCTTGTCCAATTAGGGTTTTTAACCAATCTTGTGCATCCAATAGGCGTGTTTGTGTCATTGGATGATCTATTAGGTCATTTTCGTCCTCCATTGGCTTTTTCTTGTCCAATTAGGGTTTTTAACCAATCTCGTGCATCCAATAAGTTCATTTGTGTTATTGGATTAACATTTAGGTCATTTTCGTCCTCCCTAGGCATATTCTTGTCCAATTAGGGTTTTTAACCAATCTTGTGCATCCAATAGGTGTGTTTGTGTCATTGGATGATCAATTAGGTTATTTTCTTCCTCCCTAGGCTTATTCTTGTCCAATTAGGGTTTTTAACCAATCTTGTGCATCCAATAGGTGTGTTTGTGTCATTGGATGATCAATTAGGTCATTTTCGTCCTCCCTAGGCATATTCTTGTCCAATTAGGGTTTTTAACCAATCTTGTGCATCCAATAGGTGTGTTTGTGTCATTGGATGATCAATTAGGTCATTTTCGTCCTCCCTAGGCTTAGTCTTGTCCAATTACGGTTTTTAACCAATCTTGTGAATCCAATAGGTGTGTTTGTGTGATTGGATGATCAATTAGGTCATTTTCGTCCTCCCTAGGCTTATTCTTGTCCAATTAGGGTTTTTAACCAATCTTGTGCATCCAATAAGTTGAGTTGTGTCATTGGATTAACATTTAGGTCATTTTCGTCCTCCCTAGGCTTATTCTTGTCCAATTAGGGTTTTTAACCAATCTTGTGCATCCAATAAGTTCATTTGTGTCATTGAATTTACATTTAGGTCATTTTCGTCCTCCCTAGGCATATTCTTGTCCAATTATGGTTTTTAACCAATCTTGTGCTTCCAATAGGTGCGTTTGAGTCATTGGATAATCAATTAGGTCATTTTCGTCCTCCAAAGGCTTATTCTTGTCCAATTAGGGTTTTTAACCAATCTTGAGCATCCAATAAGTTTGTTTGTGTCATTGAATTAATATTTAGGTCATTTTCGTCCTCCCTAGGCATATTCTTGTCCAATTAGGGTTTTTAACCAATCTTGTGCATCCAATAGGTGTGTTTGTGTCATTGGATGATCAATTAGGTCATTTTCGTCCTCCCTAGGCTTATTCTTGTCCAATTAGGGTTTTTAACCAATCTTGTGCATACAATAAGTTCATTTGTGTCATTGGATTAACATTTAGGTCATTTTCGACCTCCCTAGGCATATTCTTGTCCAATTAGGGTTTTTAACCAATCTTGTGCTTCCAATAGGTGTGTTTGTGTCATTGGATGATCAATTAGGTCATTTTCGTCCTCCCTAGGCTTATTCTTGTCCAATTAGGGTTTTTAACCAATCTTGTGCATCCAATAAGTTCATTTGTGTCATTGGATGATCAATTAGGTCATTTTCGTCCTCCCTAGGCATATTCTTATCCAACTAGGGTTTTTAACCAATCTTGTGCATCCAATAGGTGTGTTTGTGTCATTGGATGATCAATTAGGTCATTTTCGTCCTCCCTAGGCTTATTCTTGTCCAATTAGGGTTTTTAACTAATCTTGTGCATCCAATAAGTTGAGTTGTGTCATTGGATTAACATTTAGATCATTTTCGTTCTCCCAAGGCTTATTCTTGTCCAATTAGGGTTTTTAACCAATCTTGCGCATCCAATAAGTTCAATTGAGTTATTGGACTAACATTTAGGTCATATTCGTCCTCCCTAGGCATATTCTTGTCCAATCAGGGTTTTTAACCAATCTTGTGCATCCAATAGGTGTGTTTGTGTCATTGGATGATCAATTAGGTCATTTTCGTCCTCCCTAGGCATATTCTTGTCCAGTTAGGGATTATAACCAATCTTGTGCATCCAATAGGTGTGTTTGTGTCATTGGATGATCAATTAGGTCATTTTCGTCCTCCCTAGGCATATTCTTGTCCAATTAGGGTTTTTAACCAATCTTGTGCATCCAATAGGTGTGTTTGTGTCATTGGATGATCAATTAGGTCATTTTCGTCCACCCTAGTCATGTTCTTGTCCAACTAGGGTTTTTAACCAATTTTGTGCATCCAATAGGTGTGTTTGTGTCATTGGATGATCAATTAGGTCATTTTCGTCCTCCCTAGGCTTATTCTTGTCCAATTAGGGTTTTTAACCAATCTTGTGCATCCGATAAGTTCATTAGTGTCATTGGATGATCAATTAGGTCATTTTCGTTCTCCCTAGGCATGTTCTTGTCCAACTAGGGTTTTTAACCAATCTTGTGCATCCAATAGGTGTGTTTGTGTCATTGGATGATCAATTAGGTCATTTTCGTCCTCCCTAGGCTTATTCTTGTCCAATTTGGGTTTTTAACCAATCTTGTGCAGCCAATAAGTTTGTTTGTGTCATTGAATTAATATTTAGGTCATTTTCGTCCTCCCTAGGCATATTCTTGTCCAATTAGGGTTTTTAACCAATCTTGTGCATCCAATAGGTGTGTTTGTGTCATTGGATGATCAATTAGGTCATTTTCGTCCTTCCTAGGCTTATTCATTTCCAATTAGGGTTTTTAACCAATCTTGTGCATCCAACAAGTTTGTTTATGTAATTGAATTAATATTTAGGTCATTTTCGTCCTCCCTAGGCATATTCTTGTCCAATTAGGGTTTTTAACCAATCTTGTGCATCCAATAGGTGTGTTTGTGTCATTGGATGATCAATTAGGTCATTTTCGTCCTCCCTAGGCTTATTCATGTCCAATTAGGGTTTTTAACCAATCTTGTGCATCCAATAAATTTGTTTGTGTCATTGAATTAATATTTAGGTCATTTTCGTCCTTCCTAGGCATATTCTTGTCCAATTAGGGTTTTTAACCAATCTTGTGCATCCAATAGGTGTGTTTGTGTCATTGGATGATCAATTAGGTCATTTTCGTCCTCCCTAGGCTTATTCATGTCCAATTAGGGTTTTTAACCAATCTTGTGCATCCAATAAGTTTGTTTGTGTCATAGAATTAATATTTAGGTCATTTTCGTCCTCCCTAGGCATATTCTTGTCCAATTAGGGTTTTTAACCAATCTTGTGCATCCAATAGGTGTGTTTGTGTCATTGGATGATCAATTAGGTCATTTTCGTCCTCCCTAGGCTTATTCATTTCCAATTAGGGTTTTTAACCAATCTTGTGCATCCAACAAGTTTGTTTATGTAATTGAATTAATATTTAGGTCATTTTTTGCCTCCCTAGGCATATTCTTGTCCAATTAGGGTTTTTAACCAATCTTGTGCATCCAATAGGTGTGTTTGTGTCATTGGATGATCAATTAGGTCATTTTCGTCCTCCCTAGGCATATTCTTGTCCAATTAGGGTTTTTAACCAATCTTGTGCATCCAATAGGTGTGTTTGTGTCATTGGATGATCAATTAGGTCATTTTCGTCCTCCCTAGGCTTATTATTGTCCAATTAGGGTTTTTAACCAATCTTGTGCATCCAATAAGTTGAGTTGTGTTATTGGATTAACATTTAGGTCATTTTCGTCCTCCCTAGGCTTATTCTTGTCCAATTAGGGTTTTTAACCAATCTTGTGCATCCAATAAGTTGAGTTGTGTTATTGGATTAACATTTAGGTCATTTTCGTTCTCCCTAGGCTTATTCTTGTCCAATTAGGGTTTTTAACCAATCTTGTGCATCCAATAACTTTGATTGTGTCATTGAATTAATATTTAGGTCATTTTCGTCCTCCCTAGGCATATTCTTGTCCAATTAGGGTTTTTAACCAATCTTGTGCATCCAATCGGTGTGTTTGTGTCATTGGATGATCAATTAGGTCATTTTCGTCCTCCCTAGGCATATTCTTGTCCAATTAGGGTTTTTAACCAATCTTGTGCATCCAATAGGTGTGTTTGTGTCATTGGATGATCAATTAGGTCATTTTCGTCCTCCCTAGGCTTATTCTTGTCCAATTAGGGTTTTTAACCAATCTTGTACATCTAATAAG
This sequence comes from Cicer pinnatifidum, assembly GCA_037974775.1. Taxonomy (NCBI): domain Eukaryota; kingdom Viridiplantae; phylum Streptophyta; class Magnoliopsida; order Fabales; family Fabaceae; genus Cicer; species Cicer pinnatifidum. The sequence goes on from JBBPBR010001022.1 coordinate 145,319, forward strand.
TTCATTTGTGTCATTGGATTAACATTTAGGTCATTTTCGTCCTCCTTAGGCATATTCTTGTCCAATTAGGGTTTTTAACCCATCTTGTGCATCCAATAGGTGTATTTGTGTCATTGGATGATCAATTAGGTCATTTTCGTCCTCCCTAGGCATTTTTTGGTCCAATTAGGGTTTTTAACCAATCTTGTGCATCCAATAGGTGTGTTTGTGTCATTGGATGATCAATTAGGTCATTTTCGTCCTCCCTAGGCATATTCTTGTCCAATTAGGGTTTTTAACCAATCTTGTGCATCCAATAGGTGTGTTTGTGTCATTGGATGATCAATTAGGTCATTTTCGTCCTCCCTAGGCTTATTCTTGTCCAATTAGGGTTTTTAACCCATCTTGTGCATCCAATAACTTTGTTTGTGTCATTAAATTAATATTTAGGTCATTTTTGTCCTCCCTAGGCATATTCTTGTCCAATTAGGGTTTTTAACCAATCTTGTGCATCCAATAGGTGTGTTTGTGTCATTGGATGATCAATTAGGTCATTTTCGTCCTCCCTAGGCATATTATTGTCCAATTAGGGTTTTTAACCAATCTTGTGCATCCAATTAGTTTGTTTGTGTCATTGAATTAATATTTAGGTCATTTTCGTCCTCCCTAGGCATATTATTGTCCAATTAGGGTTTTTAACCAATCTTGTGCATCCAATAGGTGTGTTTGTGTCATTGGATGATCAATTAGGTCATTTTCGTCCTCCCTAGGCATATTCTTGTCCAATTAGGGTTTTTAACCAATCTTGTGCATCCAATAGGTGTGTTTGTGTCATTGGATGATCAATTAGGTCATTTTCGTCCTCCCTAGGCTTATTCTTGTCCAATTAGGGTTTTTAACCAATCTTGTGCATCCAATAAGTTCATTAGTGTCATTGGATGATCAATTAGGTCATTTTCGTCCTCCCTAGGCATATTATTGTCCAATTAGGGTTTTTAACCAATCTTGTGCATCCAATAAGTTTGTTTGTGTCATTGAATTAATATTTAGGTCATTTTCGTCCTCCCTAGGCATATTATTGTCCAATTAAGGTTTTTAACCAATCTTGTGCATCCAATAGGTGTGTTTGTTTCATTGGATGATCAAGTAGGTCATTTTCGTCCTCCCTAGGCTTATTCTTGTCCAATTAGGGTTTTTATCCAATCTTGTGCATCCAATAAGTTTGTTTGTGTCATTGAATTAATATTTAGATCATTTTCGTCCTCCCTAGGCATATTCTTGTCCAATTAGGGTTTTTAACCAATCTTGTGCATCCAATAGGTGTGTTTGTGTCATTGGATGATCAATTAGCTCATTTTCGTCCTCCCTATGCTTATTCTTGTCCAATTAGGGTTTTTAACCAATCTTGTGCATCCAATAAGTTGAGTTGTTTCATTGGATTAACATTTAGGTCATTTTCGTCCTCCCTAGCCTTATTCTTGTCCAATTAGGGTTTTTAACCAATCTTGTGCATCCAATAGGTGTGTTTGTTTCATTGGGTGATCAATTAGGTCATTTTCGTCCTCCCTAGGCTTATCCTTGACCAATTAGGGTTTTTAACCAATGTTGTGCATCCAATAAGTTCGTTTGTGTCATTGAATTAACATTTAGGTCATTTTTGTCCTCCCTAGGCATATTCTTGTCCAATTAGGGTTTTTAACCAATCTTGAGCATCCAGTAGATGTGTTTGTGTCATTGGATGATCAATTAGGTCATTTTCGTCCTCCCTAGGCTTATTCTTGTCCAATTAGGGTTTTTAACCAATCTTGTGCATCCAATAAGTTTGTTTGTGTCATTGAATTAATATTCAGGTCATTTTCGTCCTCCCTGGGCATATTCTTGTCCAATTAGGGTTTTTAACCAATCTTGTGCATCCAATAGGTGTGTTTGTGTCATTGGATGATCAATTAGGACATTTTCGTCCTCCCTAGGCATATTCTTGTCCAATTAGGGTTTTTAACCAATCTTGTGCATCCAATAGGTGTGTTTGTGTCATTGGATGATCAATTAGGTCATTTTCGTCCTCCCTAGGCTTATTCTTGTCCAATTAGGGTTTTTATCCAATCTTGTGCATCCAATAAGCTCATTTGTGTCATTGGATTAACATTTAGGTCATTTTCGTCCTCCCTAGGCATATTCTTGTCCAATTAGGGTTTTTAACCAATCTTGTGCTTCCATTAGGTGTGTTTGTGTCATCGGATGATCAATTAGACCATTTTCGTTTCTCCCTAGGCTTATTCTTGTCCAATTTGGGTTTTTAACCAAACTTGTTCATCCAATAACTTTGTTTGTGTCATTGAATTAATATTTAGGTCATTTTCGTCCTCCCTAGGCATATTCTTGTCCAATTAGGGTTTTTAACCAATCTTGTGCATCCAATAGGTATGTTTGTGTCATTGGATGATCAATTAGGTCATTTTCGTTCTCCCTAGGCTTATTCTTGTCCAATTAGGGTTTTTAACCAATCTTGTGCATCCAATAAGTTCATTTGTGTTATTGGATTAACATTTAGGTCATATTCGTCTTCCCTAGGCATATTCTTGTCCAATTAGGGTTTTTAACCAATCTTGTGCATCCAATAGGTGTGTTTGTGTCATTGGATGATCAATTAGGTCATTTTCGTCCTCCCTAGGCATATTCTTGTCCAATTAGGGTTTTTAACCAATCTTGTGCATCCAATAGGTGTGTTTGTGTCATTGGATGATCAATTAGGTCATTTTCGTCCTACCTAGGCATATTCTTGTCCAGTTAGGGTTTTTAACCAATCTTGTGCATCCAATAGTTGTGTTTGTGTCATTGGATCATCAATTAGGTCATTTTCGTCCTCCCTAGGCTTATTCTTGTCCAATTAGGGTTTTTAACCAATCTTGTGAATCCAATAAGTTCATTTGTGTCATTGGATTAACATTTAGGTCATTTTCGTCCTCCCTAGGCATATTCTTGTCCAATTAGGGTTTTTAACCAATCTTGTGCATCCAATAGGTGTGTTTGTGTCATTGGATGATCAATTAGGTCATTTTCGTCCTCCCTAGGCTTATTCTTGTCCAATTAGGGTTTTTACCCAATCTTGTGCATCCAATAAGTTAATTTGTGTTATTGGATTAACATTTAGGTCATTTTCGTCTTCCCTAGGCATATTCTTGTCCAATTAGGGTTTTTAACCAATCTTGTGCATCCAATAAGTTGAGTTGTGTCATTGGATTCACATTTAGGTCATTATCGTCCTCCCTAGGCTTATTCTTGTCCAACTAGGGTTTTTAACCAATCTTGTGCATCCAATAGGTGTGTTTGTGTCATTGGATGATCAATTAGGTCATTTTCGTCCTCCCTAGGCTTATTCTTGTCCAATTAGGGCTTTTAACCAATCTTGTGCATCCAATAACTTTGATTGTGTCATTGAATTAATATTTAGGTCATTTTCGTCCTCCCTAGGCATATTCTTGTCCAATTAGGGTTTTTAACCAATCTTGTGCATCCAATAGGTGTGTTTGTGTCATTGGATGATCAATTAGGTCATTTTCGTCCTCCCTAGGCTTATTCTTTCCCAATTAGGGTTTTTAACCAATCTTGTGCATCCAATAACTTTGATTGTGTCATTGAATTAATATTTAGGTCATTTTCGTCCTCCCTAGGCATATTCTTGTCCAATTAGGGTTTTTAACCAATCTTGTGCATCCAATAGGTGTGTTTGTGTCATTGGATGATCAATTAGGTCATTTTCGTCCTCCCTGTGCTTATTCTTGTCCAATTAGGGTTTTTAACCAATCTTGTGCATCCAATAACTTTGTTTGTGTCATTGAATTAATATTTAGGTCATTTTCGTCCTCCCTAGGCATATTCTTGTCCAATTAGGGTTTTTAACCAATCTTGTGCATCCAATAGGTGTGTTTGTGTCATTGGATGATCAATTAGGTCATTTTCGTCCTCCCTACGCTTATTGTTGTCCAATTAGGGTTTTTAACCAATCATGAGCATCCAATAGGTGTGTTTGGGTCATTGGATGATCAATTAGGTCATTTTCGTCCTCCCTAGGCATATTCTTGTCCAATTAGGGTTTTTAACCAATCTTGTGCATCCAATAGGTGTGTTTGTGTCATTGGATGATCAATTAGGTCATTTTCGTCCTCCCTAGGCATATTCTTGTCCAATTAGGGTTTTTAACCAATCTTGTGCATCCAATAGGTGTGTTTGTGTCATTGGATGATCAATTAGGTCATTTTTGTCCTCCCTAGGCATATTCTTGTCCAATTAGGGTTTTTAACCAATCTTGTGCATCCAATAGATGTGTTGTGTCATTGGATGATCAATTAGGTCATTTTCGTCCTCCCTAGGCATATTCTTGTCCAATTAGGGTTTTTAACCAATCTTGTGCATCCAATAGGTGTGTTTGTATCATTGGATAATCAATTAGGTCATTTTCGTCCTCCCTAGGCATATTCTTGTCCAATTAGGGTTTTTAACCAATCTTGTGCATCCAATAGGTGTGTTTGTGTCATTGGATGATCAATTAGGTAATTTTCGTCCTCCCTAGGCTTATTCTTGCCCAATTAGGGTTTTTAACCAATCTTGTGCATCCAATAATTTGAGTTGTGTCATTGGATTAGCATTTAGGTCATTTTCATCCTCCCTAGGCATATTCTTGTCCAATTAGGGTTTTTAACCAATCTTGTTCATCCAATAGGTGTGTTTGTGTCATTGGATGATCAATTAGGTTATTTTCGTCCTCCCTAGGCTTATTCGTGTCCAATTAAAGTTTTTAACTAATCTTGTGCATCCAATAAGTTCATTTGTGTCATTGGATGATCAATTAGGTCATTTTCATCCTTCCTATGCATATTCTTGTCCAATTAGGGTTTTTAACCAATCTTGTGCATCCAATAGGTGTGTTTGTGTCATTGGATGATCAATTAGGTCATTTTCGTCCTCCCTAGGCTTATTCTTGTCCAATTAGGGTTTCTAACCGATCTTGTGCATCCAATAGATGTGTTTGTGTCATTGGATGATCAATTAGGTCATTTTTGTCCTCCCTAGACATATTCTTGTCCAATTAGGGTTTTTAACCAATCTTGTGCATCCAATAGGTATGTTTGTGTCATTGGATTATCAATTAGGTCATTTTCGTCCTCCCTAAACTTATTCTTATCCAATTAGGGTTTTTAACCAATCTTGTGCATCCAATAGGTGTGTTTGTTTCATTGGGTGATCAATTAGGTCATTTTCGTCCTCCCTAGGCTTATCCTTGTCCAATTAGGGTTTTTAACAAATGTTGTGCATCCAATAAGTTCGTTTGTGTCATTGAATTAACATTTAGGTCATTTCTGTCCTCCCTAGGCATATTCTTGTCCAATTAGGGTTTTTAACCAATCTTGTGCATCCAGTAGATGTGTTTGTGTCATTGGATGATCAACTAGGTCATTTTCGTCCTCCCTAGGCTTATTCTTGTCCAATTAGGGTTTTTAACCAATCTTGTGCATCCAATAAGTTTGTTTGTGTCATTGAATTAATATTTAGGTCATTTTCGTCCTCCCTAGGCATATTCTTGTCCAATTAGGGTTTTTAACCAATCTTGTGCATCCAATAGGTGTGTTTGTGTCATTGGATGATCAATTAGGACATTTTCGTCCTCCCTAGGCTTATTTTTGTCCAATTAGGGCTTTTAACCAATCTTGTGCATCCAATAAGCTCATTTGTGTCATTGGATTAACATTTAGGTCATTTTCGTCCTCCCTAGGCATATTCTTGTCCAATTAGGGTTTTTAACCAATCTTGTGCTTCCAATAGGTGTGTTTGTGTCATTGGATGATCAATTAGGCCATTTTCGTCCTCCTTAGGCTTATCCTTGTCCAATAAGGGTTTTTAACCAATCTTGTGCATCCAATAAGTTTGTTTGTGTCATTGAATTAATATTTAGGTCATTTTCGTCCTCCCTAGGCATATTCTTGTCCAATTAGGGTTTTTAACCAATCTTGTGCATCCAATAGGTGTGTTTGTGTCATGGGATGATCAATTAGGTCACTTTCGTCCTCCCTAGGCTTATTCTGTTCCAATTAGGGTTTTTAACCAATCTTGTGCATCCAATAAGCTAATTTGTGCCATTGGATTAACATTTAGGTCATTTTCGTCCTCCCTAGGCATATTCTTGTCCAATTAGGGTTTTTAACTAATCTTGTGCATCCAATAGGTGTGTTTGTGTCATTGGATGATCAATTAGGTCATTTTCGTCCTCCCTAGGCTTATTCTTGTCCAATTAGGGTTTTTAACCAATCTTGTGCATCCAATAAGTTTGTTTGTGTCATTGAATTAATATTTAGGTCATTTTCGTCCTCCCTAGGCATATTCTTGTCCAATTACGGTTTTTAACCAATCTTGTGCATCCAATAGGTGTGTTTGTGTCATTGGATGATCAATTAGGTCACTTTCGTCCTCTGTAGGCTTATTCTGTTCCAATTAGGGTTTTTAACCAATCTTGTGCATCCAATAAGCTAATTTGTGTCATTGGATTAACATTTAGGTGATTTTCGTCCTCCCTAGGCATATTCTTGTCCAATTAGGGTTTTTAACCAATCTTGTGCTTCCAATAGGTGTGTTTGTGTCATTGGATGATCAATTAGGTCATTTTCGTCCTCCCTAGGCTTATTCTTGTCCAATAGGGGTTTTTAACCAATCTTGTGCATCCAATAACTTTGTTTGTGTTATTGAATTAATATTTAGGTCATTTTCGTCCTCCCTAGGCATATTCTTGTCCAATTAGGGTTTTTAACCAATCTTGTGCATCCAATAGGTGTGTTTGTGTCATTGGATGATCAATTAGGTCATTTTCGTCCTCCCTAGGCTTATTCTTGTCCAATTAGGGTTTTTAACCAATCTTGTGCATCCAATATGTGTGTTTGTGTCATTGGATGATCAATTAGGTCATTTTCATCCTACGTAGACTTATTCTTGTCAAATTAGGGTTTTTAATCAATCTAGTGCATCCAATAGGTGTGTTTGTGTCATTGGATGATCAATTAGGTCATTTTCGTCCTCCCTAGGCTTATTCTTGTCCAATTAGGGTTTTTAACCAATCTTGTGCATCCAATAGGTGTGTTTGTGTCATTGGATGATCAATTAGGTCATTTTCGTCCTCCCTAGGCTTATTCTTGGCCAATTAGGGTTTTTAACCAATCTTGTGCCTCAAATAAGTTTGTTTGTGTCATTGAATTAATATTTAGGTCATTTTCGTCCTCCCTAGGCATATTCTTGTCCAATTAGGGTTTTTAACCAATCTTGTGCATCCAATAGGTGTGTTTGTGTCATTGGATGATCAATTAGGTCATTTTCGTCCTCCCTAGGCTTATTCTTGTCCAATTAGGGTTTTTAACCAATCTTGTGCATCCAATAAGTTTGTTTGTGTCATTGAATTAATATTTAGGTCATTTTCGTCCTCCCTAGGCATATTCTTGTCCAATTAGGGTTTTTAACCAATCTTGTGCATCCAATAGGTGTTTTTGTGTCATTGGATGATCAATTAGGTAATTTTTGTCCTCCCTAGGCATATTCTTGTCCAACTAGGGTTTTTAACCGATCTTGTGCTTCCAATAGGTGTGTTTGTGTCATTAGATGATCAATTAGGTCATTCTGGTCCTCCCTAGGCTTATTCTTGTCCAATTAGGGTTTTTAACCAATCTTGTGCATCCAATAGGTGTGTTTGTGTCATTGGATGATCAATTAGGTCATTTTCGTCCTCCCTAGGCTTATTCTTGTCAATTAGGGTTTTTAACCAATCTTGTGCATCCAATAAGTTTGTTTGTGTCATTGAATTAATATTTAGGTCATTTTCGTCCTCCCTAGGCATATTCTTGTCCAATTAGGGTTTTTAACCAATCTTGTGCATCCAATAGGTGTGTTTGTGTCATTGGATGATCAATTAGGTCATTTTCGTCCACCCTAGGCTTATTCTTGTCCAATTAGGGTTTTTAACCAATCTTGTGCATTAAATAAGCTCATTTGTGTCATTGGATTAACATTTAGGTCATTTTCGTCCTCCCTAGGCATATTCTTGTCCAATTAGGGTTTTTAACCAATCTTGTGCTTCCAATAGGTGTGTTTGTGTCATTGGATGATCAATTAGGCCATTTTCGTCCTCCCTAGGCTTATTCTTGTCCAATTAGGGTTTTTAACCAATCTTGTGCATCCAATAAGCTCATTTGTGTCATTGGATTAACATTTAGGTCATTTTCGTCCTCCCTAGGCATATTCTTGTCCAATTAGGGTTTTTAACCAATCTTGTGCTTCCAATAGGTGTGTTTGTGTCATTGGATGATCATTTAGGTCATTTTCGTCCTCCCTAGGCTTATTCTTGTCCAATTAGGGTTTTTAACCAATCTTGTGCATCCAATAGGTGTGTTTGTGTCATTGGATGATCAATTACGTCTTTTTCGTCCTCCCTAGGCTTATTCTTGTCCAATTAGGGTTTTTAACCAATCTTGTGCATCCAATAGGTGTGTTTGTGTCATTGGATGATCAATTAGGTCATTTTCGTCCTCCCTAGGCTTATTCTTGTCCAATTAGGGTTTTTAACCAATCTTGTGCATCCAATAAGTTTGTTTGTGTCATTGAATTAATATTTAGGTCATTTTCGTCCTCCCTAGGCATATTCTTGTCCAATTAGGGTTTTTAACCAATCTTGTGCATCCAATAGGTGTGTTTATGTCATTGGATGATCAATTAGGTCGTTTTCGTCCTCCCTAGGCTTATTCTTGTCCAATTAGGGTTTTTAACCAATCTTGTGCATCCAATAGGTGTGTTTGTGTCATTGGATGATCAATTAGGTCATTTTTGTCCTTCCTAGGCTTATTCTTGTCCAATTAGGGTTTTTAACCAATCTTGTGCATCCAATAAGTTCATTTGTGTCATTGGATTAACATTTAGGTCATTTTCGTCCTCCCTAGGCATATTCTTGTCCAATTAGAGTTTTAGACCAATCTTGTGCATCCAATAGGTGTGTTTGTGTCATTGGCTTATCAATAAGGTTATTTTCGTCCTCCCTCGGCTTATTCTTGTCCAATTAGGGATTTTAACTAATCTTGTGCATCCAATAAGTTCATTTGTGTCATTGGATGATCAATTAGGTCATTTTCGTCCTCCCTAGGCATATTCTTGTCCAATTAGGGTTTTTAACCAATCTTGTGCATCCAATAGGTGTGTTTGTGTCATTGGATGATCAATTAGGTCATTTTCGTCCTCCCTAGGCATATTCTTGTCCAATTAGGGTTTTTAACCAATCTTGTGCATCCAATAAGTCCGTTTGTGTCATTGGATTAACATTTAGGTCATAATCGTCCTCCCTAGGCATATTCTTGTCCAATTAGGGTTTTTAACCAATCTTGTGCATCCAATAGGTGTGTTTGTGTCATTGGATGATCAATTAGGTCATTTTCGTCCTCCCTAGGCTTATTCTTGTCCAATTAGGGTTTTTAACCAATCTTGTGCATCCAATAAGTTTGTTTGTGTCATTGAATTAACAATTAGGTCATTTTCGTCCTCCCTAGGCATATTCTTGTCCAATTAGGGTTTTTAACCAATCTTGTGCATCCAATAGGTGTGTTTGTGTCATTGGATGATCAATTAGGTCATTTTCGTCCTCCCTAGGCATATTATTGTTCAATTAGGGTTTTTAACCAAAGTTGTTCATCCAATAAGTTCATTTGTGTCATTGAATGATCAATTAGGTCATTTACGTCCTCCCTAGGCATATTCTGGCATATTCTTGTCCAATTAGGGTTTTTAACCAATCTTGTGCATCCAATAGGTGTGTTTGTGTCATTGGATGATCAATTAGGTCATTTTCGTCCTCCCTAGGCTTATTCTTGTCCAATTAGGGTTTTTAACCAATCTTGTGCATCCAATAAGTTGAGTTGTGTCATTGGATTAACCTTTAGGTCATTTTCGTCCTCCCTAGGCATATTCTTGTCCAATTAGGGTTTTTAACCAATCTTGTGCATCCAATAGGTGTGTTTGTGTCATTGGATGATCAATTAGGACATTTTCGTCCTCCCTAGGCTTATTCTTGTCCAATTAGGGTTTTTAACCAATCTTGTGCATCCAATAAGTTGAGTTGTGTCATTGGATTAACATTTAGGTCATTTTGATTCTCCCTAGGCTTATTCTTGTCGAATTAGGTTTTTAACCAATCTTGTGCTTCCAATAGGTGTGTTTGTGTCATTGGATGATCAATTTAGGTCATTTTCGTCCTCCCTAGGCTTATTCTTGTCCAATTAGGGTTTTTAACCAATCTTGTGCTTCCAATTGGTGTGTTTGTGTCATTGGATGATCAATTAGGTCATTTTCGTCCTCCCTAGGCTTATTCTTGTCCAATTAGGGGTTTTAACCAATCTTGTGCATCCAACAAGTTTGTTTATGTCATTGAATTAATATTTAGGTCATTTTCGTCCTCCCTAGGCATATTCTTGTCCAATTAGGGTTTTTAACCAATCTTGTGCATCCAATAGGTGTGTTTGTGTCATTGGATGATCAATTAGGTCATTTTCGTCCTCCCTAGGCTTATTCTTGTCCAATTAGGGTTTTTAACCAATCTTGTGCATCCAATAACTTTGATTGTGTCATTGTATTAATATTTAGGTCATTTTCGTCCTCCCTAGGCATATTCTTGTCCAATTAGGGTTTTTAACCAATCTTGTGCATCCAATAGGTGTGTTTGTGTCATTGGATGATCAATTAGGTCATTTTCGTCCTCCCTAGGCTTATTCTTGTCCAATTAGGGTTTTTAACCAATCTTGTGCATCCAATAGGTGTGTTTGTATCATTTGATGATCAATTAGGTCATTTTCGTCCTCCCTAGGCTTATTCTTGTCCAATTAGGGTTTTTAACCAATCTTGTGCATCCAATAAGTTCATTTGTGTCATTGGATTAACATTTAGGTCATTTTCGTCTTCCATAGGCATATTCTTGTCCAATTAGGGTTTTTAACCAATCTTGTGCATCCAATAAGTGTGTTTGTGTCATTGGATGATCAATTAGGCCATTTTCGTCGTCCCTAGGCTTATTTTTGTCCAATTAGGGTTTTTAACCCATGATGTGCATCCAATAAGTTCGTTTTTGTCATTGAATTAACATTTAGGTGATATTCGTCCTCCCTAGGCATATTCTTGTTCAGTTAGGGTTTTTAACCAATCTTGTGCATCCAATAGGTGTGTTTGTGTCATTGGATGATCAATTAGGTCATTTTCGTCCTCCCTAGGCTTATTCTTGTCCAATTAGGGTTTTTAACCAATCTTGTGCATCCAATAAGTTTGTTTGTGTCATTGAATTAATATTTAGGTCATTTTCGTCCTCCCTAGGCATATTCTTGTCCAATTAGGGTTTTTAACCAATCTTGTGCATCCAATAGGTGTGTTTGTGTCATTGGATGATCAATTAGGTCATTTTCGTCCTCCCTAGGCTTATTCTTGTCCAATTGGGGTTTTTAACCAATCTTGTGCATCCAATAAGCTAATTTGTGTCATTGGATTAACATTTAGGTGATTTTCGTCCTCTCTAGGCATATTCTTGTCCAATTAGGGTTTTTAACCAATCTTGTGCTTCCAATAGGTGTGTTTGTGTCATTGGATGATCAATTAGGTCATTTTCGTCCTCCCTAGGCTTATTCTCGTCCAATTAGGGTTTTTAACCAATCTTGTGCATCCAATAGGTGTATTTGTGTCATTGGATGATCAATTAGGTCATTTTCGTCCTCCCTAGGCTTATCCTTGTCCAATTAGGGTTTTTAACCAATGTTGTGCATCAAATAAGTTCGTTTGTGTCATTGAATTAACATTTAGGTCATTTTTGTCCTCCCTAGGCATATTCTTGTCCAATTAGGGTTTTTAACCAATCTTGTTCATCTAGTAGGTGTGTTTGTGTCATTGGATGATCAATTAGGTCATTTTCGTCCTCCCTAGGCTTATTCCTGTCCAATTAGGGTTTTTAACCAATATTGTGCATCCAATAAGTTTGTTTGTGTCATTGAATTAATATTTAGGTCATTTTCGTCCTCCCTAGGCATATTCTTGTCCAATTAGGGTTTTTAACCAATCTTGTGCATCCAATAGGTGTGTTTGTGTCATTGGATGATCAATTAGGTCATTTTCGTCCTCCCTAGGCTTATTCTTGTCCAATTAGGGTTTTTAACCAATCTTGTGCATCCAATAAGTTTGTTTGTGTCATTGAATTAATATTTAGGTCATTTTCGTCCTCCCTAGGCATATTCTTGTCCAATTAGGGTTTTTAACCAATCTTGTGCATCCAATAGGTGTGTTTGTGTCATTGGATGATCAATTAGGTCATTTTCGTCCTTCCTAGGCTTATTCTTGTCCAATTAGGGTTTTTAACCAATCTTGTGCATCCAATAAGTTCGTTAGTGTCATTGGATGATCAATTAGGTCATTTTCGTCCTCCCTAGGCATGTTCTTGTCCAACTAGGGTTTTTAACCAATCTTGTGCATCCAATAGGTGTGTTTGTGTCATTGGATGATCAATTAGGTCGTTTTCGTCCTCGCTAGGCTTATTCTTGTCCAATTAGGGTTTTTAATCAATCTTGTGCATCCAATAAGTTTGTTTGTGTCATTGAATTAATATTTAGGTCATTTTCGTCCTCCCTAGGCATATTCTTGTCCAATTAGGGTTTTTAACCAATCTTGTGCATCCAATAGGTGTGTTTGTGTCATTGGATGATCAATTAGGTCATTTTCGTCCTCCCTAGGCTTATTCTTGTCCAATTAGGGTTTTTAACCAATCTTGTGCATCCAATAATTTTGTTTGTGTCATTGAATTAATATTTAGCTCATTTTCGTCCTCCCTAGGTATATTCTTGTCCAATTAGGGTTTTTAACCAATCTTGTGCTTCCAATAGGTGTGTTTGAGTCATTGGATAATCAATTAGGTCATTTTCGTCCTCCAAAGGCTTATTCTTGTCCAATTAGGGTTTTTAACCAATCTTGTGCATCCAATAAGTTTGTTTGTGTCATTGAATTAATATTTAGGTCATTTTCGTCCTCCCTAGGCATATTCTTGTCCAATTAGGGTTTTTAACCAATCTTGTGCATCCAATAGGTGTGTTTGTGTCATTGGATGATCAATTAGGACATTTTCGTCCTCCCTAGGCTTATTCTGTTCCAATTAGGGCTTTTAACCAATCTTGTGCATCCAATAAGCTCATTTGTGTCATTGGATTAACATTTAGGTCATTTTCGTCCTCCCTAGGCATATTCTTGTCCAATTAGGGTTTTTAACCAATCTTGTGCTTCCAATAGGTGTGTTTGTGTCATTGGATGATCAATTAGGCCATTTTCGTCCTCCTTAGGCTTATGCTTGTCCAATAAGGGTTTTTAACCAATCTTGTGCATCCAATAAGTTTGTTTGTGTCATTGAATTAATATTTAGGTCATTTTCGTCCTCCCTAGGCATATTCTTGTCCAATTAGGGTTTTTAACCAATCTTGTGCATCCAATAGGTGTGTTTGTGTCATGGGATGATCAATTAGGTCATTTTCGTCCTCCCTAGGCTTATTCTTGTCCAATTAGGGTTTTTAACCAATCTTGTGCATCCATTAAGTTCATTTGTGTCATTGAATTAACATTTAGGTCATCTTCGTCCTCCCTAGTCATATTCTTATCCAATTAGGGTTTTTAACCAATCTTGTGCATCCAATAGGTGTGTTTGTGTCATTGGATGATCAATTAGGTCATTTTCGTCCTCCCTAGGCTTATTCTTGTCCAATTAGGGTTTTTAACCAATCTTGTGCATCCAATAGGTGTGTTTGTGTCATTGGATGATCAATTAGGTCATTTTCGTCCTCCCTAGGCTTATTCTTGTCCAATTAGGGTTTTTAACCAATCTTGTGCATCCAATAAGCTCATTTGTGTCATTGGATTAACATTTAGGTCATTTTCGTCCTCCCTATGCATATTCTTGTCCAATTAGGGTTTTTAACCAATCTTGTGCATCCAATAGGTGTGTTTGTGTCATTGGATGATCAATTAGGTCATTTTCGTCCACCCTATGCTTATTCTTGTCCAATTAGGGTTTTTAACCAATCTTGTGCATCCAATAGGTGTGTTTGTGTCATTGGATGATCAATTAGGTCATTTTCGTCCTCCCTAGGCTTATTCTTGTCCAATTAGGGTTTTTAACCAATCTTGTGCATCCAATAAGTTCATTTGTGTCATTGGATGATAAATTAGGTCATTTTCGTCCTTCCTAGGCATATTCTTGTCCAACTAGGGTTTTTAACCGATCTTGTGCATCCAATAGGTGTGTTTGTGTCATTGGATAATCAATTAGGTCATTTTCGTCCTCCATAGGCTTATTCTTGTCCAATTAGGGTTTTTAACCAATCTTGTGCATCCAATAGGTGTGTTTGTGTCATTGGATGATCAATTAGGTCATTTTCGTCCTCCCTAGGCTTATTCTTGTCCAATTAGGGTTTTTAACCAATCTTGTGCATCCAATAGGTGTGTTTGTGTCATTGGATGATCAATTAGGTCATTTTCGTCCTCCCTAGGCTTATTCTTGCCCAATTAGGATTTTTAACCAATCTTGTGCATCCAATAGGTGTGTTTGTGCCGTTGGATGATCAATTAGGTCATTTTCGTCCTCCCTAGGGTTATTCTTGTCCAATTAGGGTTTTTAACCAATCTTGTGCATCCAATAACTTTGTTTGTGTCATTGAATTAATATTTAGGTCATTTTCCTCCTCCCTAGGCATATTCTTGTCCAATTAGGGTTTTTAACCAATCTTGTGCATCTAATAGGTGTGTTTGTGTCATTGGATGATCAATTAGGTCATTTTCGTCCTCCCTAGGCTTATTCTTGTCCAATTAGGGTTTTTAACCAATCTTGTGCATCCAATAAGTTTGTTTGTGTCATTGAATTAATATTTAGGTCATTTTCGTCCTCCCTAGGCATATTCTTGTCCAATTAGGGTTTTTAACCAATCTTGTGCATCCAATAGTCGTGTTTGTGTCATTGGATAATCAATTAGGTCATTTTCGTCCTCCCTAGGCTTATTCTTGTCCAATTAGGGTTCTTAACCAATCTTGTGCATCCAATAAGTTCATTTGTGTCTTTGGATTAACATTTAAGTCATTTTCGTCCTCCCTTGGCATATTCTTGTCCAATTAGGGTTTTTAACCAATCTTGTGATTCCAATAGGTGTGTTTGTGTCATTGGATGATCAATTAGGTCATTTTCGTCCTCCCTAGGCTTATTCTTGTCCAATTAGGGTTTTTAACCAATCTTGTGCATCCAATAAGTTTGTTTGTGTCATTGAATTAATATTTAGGTCATTTTCGTCCTCCCTAGGCATATTCTTGTCCAATTAGGGTTTTTAACCAATCTTGTGCATCCAATAGGTGTGTTTGTGTCATTGGATGTTCAATTAGGTCATTTTCGTCCTCCCTAGGTTTATTCTTGTCCAATTAGGGTTTTTAACCAATCTTGTGCATCCAATAACTTTGTTTGTGTCATTGAATTAATATTTAGGTCATTTTCGTCCTCCCTAGGCATATTCTTGTCCAATTAGGGTTTTTAACCAATCTTGTGCATCCAATAGGTGTGTTTGTGTCATTGGATGATCAATTAGGTCATTTTCGTCCTCCCTACGCTTATTGTTGTCCAATTAGGGTTTTTAACCAATCATGAGCATCCAATAGGTGTGTTTGGGTCATTGGATGATCAATTAGGTCATTTTCGTCCTCCCTAGGCATATTCTTGTCCAATTAGGGTTTTTAACCAATCTTGTGCATCCAATAGGTGTGTTTGTGTCATTGGATGATCAATTAGGTCATTTTCGTCCTCCCTAGGCATATTCTTGTCCAATTAGGGTTTTTAACCAATCTTGTGCATCCAATAGGTGTGTTTGTGTCATTGGATGATCAATTAGGTCATTTTCATCCTCCCTAGGCTTATTCTTGTCCAATTAGGGTTTTTAACCGATCTTGTGCATCCAATAGGTAAGTTTCTGTCATTGGATGATCAATTAGGTCATTTTCGTCCTCCCTAGGCATATTCTTGTCCAATTAGGGTTTTTAACCAATCTTGTGCATCCAATAGGTGTGTTTGTGTCATTGGATGATCAATTAGGTCATTTTCGTCCTCCCTAGGCATATTCTTGTCCAATTAGGGTTTTTAACCAATCTTGTGCATCCAATAAGTGTGTTTGTGGCATTGGATGATCAATTAGGTCATTTTCGTCCTCCCTAGGCTTATTCTTGTCCAATTAGGGTTTTTAACCAATCTTGTGCATCCAATAAGTTCATTTGTGTCATTGGATTAACATTTAGGTCATGTTCGTCCTCCCTAGGCATATTCTTGTCCAATTAGGGTTTTTAACCAATCTTGTGCTTCCAATTGGTGTGTTTGTGTCGTTGGATAATCAATTAGGTCATTTTCGTCCTCCCTAGGCTTATTCTTGTCCAATTAGGGTTTTTAACCAATCTTGTGCATCCAATAAGTTTGTTTGTGTCATTGAATTAATATTTAGGTCATTTTCGTCCTCCCTAGGCATATTCTTGTCCAATTAGGGTTTTTAACCAATCTTGTGCATCCAATAGGTGTGTTTGTGTCATTGGATGATCAATTAGGTCATTTTCGTCCTCCCTAGGCATATTCTTGTCCAATTAGGGTTTTTAACGAATCTTGTGCATCCAATTGGTGTGTTTGTGTCATTGGATGATCAATTAGGTCATATTCGTCCTGCCTAGGCTTATTCTTGTCCAATTAGGGTTTTTAACCAATCTTGTGCGTCCAATAGGTGTGTTTGTGTCATTGGATGATCAATTAGGTCATTTTCGTCCTCCCTAGGCATATTCTTGTCCAATTAGGGTTTTTAACCAATCTTGTGCATCCAATAGGTGTGTTTGTGTCATTGGATGATCAATTAGGTCATTTTCGTCCTCCCTAGGCTTATTTTTGTCCAATTAGGGTTTTTAATCAATCTTGTGCATCCAATAAGTTCATTTGTGTCATTGGATTAACATTTAGGTCATTTTCGTCCTCCATAGGCATATTCTTGTCCAATTAGGGTTTTTAACCAATCTTGTGCTTCCAATAGGTGTGTTTGTGTCATTGGATGATCAATTAGGTCATTTTCGTCCTCCCTAGGCTTATTCTTGTCCAATTAGGGTTTTTAACCAATCTTGTGCATCCAATAAGTTCATTTGTGTCATTGGATTAACATTTAGGTCATTTTCGTCCTCCCTAGGCATATTAATGTCCAATTAGGGTTTTTAACCAATCTTGTGCATCCAATAGGTGTGTTTGTGTCATTGGATGATCAATTAGGTTATTTTCGTCCTTTCTAGCCTTATTCTTGTCCAATTAGGGTTTTTAACTAATCTTGTGCATCCAATAAGTTCATTTGTGTCATTGGATGATCAATTAGGTCATTTTCGTCCTTCCTAGACATATTCTTGTCCAATTAGGGTTTTTAACCAATCTTGTGCATCCAATAGGTGTGTTTGTGTCATTGGATGATCAATTAGGTCATTTTCGTCCTCCCTAGGCTTATTCTTGTCCAATTAGGGTTTTTAACCAATCTTGTGCATCCAATAGGTGTGTTTGTGTCATTGGATGATCAATTAGGGCATTTTCGTCCTCCCTAGGCTTATTCTTGTCCAATTAGGGTATTTAACCAATCTTGGGCATCCGATAAGTTTGTTTGTGTCATTGAATTAATATTTAGGTCATTTTCGTCCTCCCTAGGCATATTCTTGTCCAATTAGGGTTTTTAACCAATCTTGTGCATCCAATAGGTGTGTTTGTGTCATTGGATGATCAATTAGGTCATTTTCGTCCTCCCTAGGCATATTCTTGTCCAATTAGGGTTTTTATACAATCTTGTGCATCCAATAGGTGTGTTTGTGGCAATGGATGATCAATTAGGTAATTTTCGTCCTCCCTAGGCTTATTCTTGTCCAATTAGGGTTTTTAACCAATCTTGTGCATCCAATAAGTTTGTTTGTGTCATTGAATTAATATTTAGGTCATTTTCGTCCTCCCTAGGCATATTCTTGTCCAATTAGGGTTTTTAACCAATCTTGTGCATCCAATAGGTGTGTTTGTGTCATTGGATGATCAATTAGGTCATTTTCGTCCTTCCTAGGCTTATTCATTTCCAATTAGGGTTTTTAACCAATCTTGTGCATCCAACAAGTTTGTTTATGTAATTGAATTAATATTTAGGTCATTTTCGTCCTCCCTAGGCATATTCTTGTCCAATTAGGGTTTTTAACCAATCTTGTGCATCCAATAGGTGTGTTTGTGTCATTGGATGATCAATTAGGTCATTTTCGTCCTCCCTAGGCTTATTCATGTCCAATTAGGGTTTTTAACCAATCTTGTGCATCCAACAAGTTTCTTTATGTAATTGAACTAATATTTAGGTCATTTTCGTCCTCCCTAGGCATATTCTTGTCCAATTAGGGTTTTTAACCAATCTTGTGCATCCAATAGGTGTGTTTGTGTCATTGGATGATCAATTAGGTCATTTTCGTCCTCCCTAGGTTTATTCTTGTCCAATTAGGGTTTCTAACCAATCTTGTGCATCCAATAAGTTTAATTGTGTCATTGGATTAACATTTAGGTCATTTTCGTCCTCCCTAGGCTTATTCTTGTCCAATTAGGGTTTTTAACCAATCTTGTGCATCCAATAGGTGTGTTTGTGTCATTGGATGATCAATTAGGTCATTTTCGTTGTCCAATTAGGGTTTTTAACCAATCTTGTGCATCCAATATGTTCATTTGTGTCATTGGATTAACATTTAGGTCATTTTCGTCCTCCCTAGGCATATTCTTGTCCAATTAGGGTTTTTAACCAATCTTGTGCATCCAATAAGTTGAGTGGTGTCATTGGATTAATATTTAGGTCATTTTCGTCCTCCCTAGGCATATTCTTGTCCAATTAGGGTTTTTAACCAATCTTGTGCATCCAATAGGTGTGTTTGTGTCATTGGATGATCAATTAGGTCATTTTCGTCCTCCCTAGGCTTATTCTTGTCCAATTAGGGTTTTTAACCGATCTTGTGCATCCAATAGATGTGTTTGTGTCATTGGATGATCAATTAAGTCATTTTCGTCCTGCCTAGGTATATTCTTGTCCAATTAGAGTTTTTAACCAATCTTGTGGATCCAATAGTTGTGTTTGTGTCATTGGATGATCAATTAGGTCATTGTCGTCCTCCCTTTGCATATTCTTGTCCAATTAGGGTTTTTAACCAATCTTGTGCTTCCAATAGATGTGTTTGTGTCATTGGATGATCAATTAGGTCATTTTCGTCCTCCCTAGGCATATTCTTGTCCAATTAGGGTTTTTAACCAATCTTGTGCATCCAATAGGTGTGTTTGTGTCATTGGATGATCAATTAGGTCATTTTCGTCCTCCCTAGGCTTATTCTTGTCCAATTAGGGTTTTTAACCAATCTTGTGCATCCAATAAGTGTGTTTGTGTCATTGGATGATCAGTTAGGTCATTTTCGTCCTCCCTAGGCTTATTCTTGTCGAATTAGGGTTTTTAACCAATCTTGTGCATCCAATAAGTTTGTTTGTGTCATTGAATTAATATTTAGGTCATTTTCGTCCTCCCTAGGCATATTCTTGTCCAATTAGGGTTTTTAACCAATCTTGTGCATCCAATAGGTGTGTTTGTGTCATTGGATGATGAATTAGGTCGTTTTTGTCCTCCCTAGGCTTATTCTTGTCCAATTAGGGTTTTTAACCAATCTTGTGCATCCAATAAGTTTGTTTGTGTCATTGAATTAATATTTAGGTCATTTTCGTCCTCCCTAGGCATATTCTTGTCCAATTAGGGTTTTTAACCAATCTTGTGCATCCAATAGGTGTGGTTGTGGAAATGGATGATCAATTAGGTCATTTTCGTCCTCCCTAGGCTTATTCTTTTCCAATTAGGGTTTTTAACCAATCTTGTGCATCCAATAGGTGTGTTTGTGTCATTGGATGATCAATTAGGTCATTTTCGTCCTCCCTAGGCTTATTCTTGTCCAATTAGAGTTTTTAACCAATCTTGTGCATCTAATAGGTGTGTTTGTGTCATTGGATGATCAATTAGGTCATTTTCGTCCTCCCTAGGCATATTCTTGTCCAATTAGGGTTTTTAACCAATCTTGTGCATCCAATAGGTGTGTTTGTGTCATTGGATGATCAATTAGGTCATTTTCGTCCTCCCTAGGCTTATTCTTGCTAAATTAGGGTTGTTAACCAATCTTGTGCATCCAATAAGTTAAGTTGTGTCATTGGATTAATATTTAGGTCATTTTCGTCCTCCCTAGGCTTATTCTTGTCCAATTAGGGTTTTTAACCAATCTTGTGCATCCAATAAGTTCATTTGTGTCATTGGATTAACATTTAGGTCATTTTCGTCCTCCCTAGGCATATTCTTTTCCAATTAGGGTTTTTAACCAATCTTGTGCATCCAATAGGTGTGTTTGTGTCATTGGATGATCAATTTAGGTCATTTTCGTTCTCCCTAGGCATATTCTTGTCCAATTAGGGTTTTTAACCAATCTTATGCATCCAATAGGTGTGTTTGTGTCATTGGATGATCAATTAGGTCATTTTCGTCCTCCCTAGGCTTATTCTTGTCCAATTAGGGTTTTTAACCAATCTTGTGCATCCAATAGGTGTGTTTGTGTCATTGGATGATCAATTAGGTCATTTTCGTCCTCCCTAGGCTTATTCTTGTCCAATTAGGGTTTTTAACCAATCTTGTGCATCCAATAAGTTTGTTTGTGTCATTGAATTAATATTTAGGTCATTTTCGTCCTCCCTAGGCATATTCTTGTCCAATTAGGGTTTTTAACCAATCTTGTGCATCCAATAGTCGTGTTTGTGTCATTGGATAATCAATTAGGTCATTTTCGTCCTCCCTAGGCTTATTCTTGTCCAATTAGGGTTCTTAACCAATCTTGTGCATCCAATAAGTTCATTTGTGTCTTTGGATTAACATTTAAGTCATTTTCGTCCTCCCTTGGCATATTCTTGTCCAATTAGGGTTTTTAACCAATCTTGTGATTCCAATAGGTGTGTTTGTGTCATTGGATGATCAATTAGGTCATTTTCGTCCTCCCTAGGCTTATTCTTGTCCAATTAGGGTTTTTAACCAATCTTGTGCATCCAATAAGTTTGTTTGTGTCATTGAATTAATATTTAGGTCATTTTCGTCCTCCCTAGGCATATTCTTGTCCAATTAGGGTTTTTAACCAATCTTGTGCATCCAATAGGTGTGTTTGTGTCATCGGATGATCAATTAGGTCACTTTCGTCCTCCCTAGGCATATTCTTGTCCAATTAGGGTTTTTAACCAATCTTGTTCATCCAATAGGTGTGTTTGTGTCATTGGATGATCAATTAGCTCATTTTAGTCCTCCCTAGGCTTATTCTTGTCCAATTAGGGTTTTTAACCAATCTTGTGCATCCAATAAGTTTGTTTGTGTCATTGAATTAATATTTAGGTCATTTTCGTCCTCCCTAGGCATATTCTTGTCCAATTAGGGTTTTTAACCAATCTTGTGCATCCAATAGGTGTGTTTGTGTCATTGGATGATCAATTAGGTCACTTTCGTCCTCCCTAGGCATATTCTTGTCCAATTAGAGTTTTTAACCAATCTTGTTCATCCAATAGGTGTGTTTGTGTCATTGGATGATCGATTAGCTCATTTTAGTCCTCCCTAGGCTTATTCTTGTCCAATTAGGGTTTTTAACCAATCTTGTGCATCCAATAAGTTTGTTTGTGTCATTGAATTAATATTTAGGTCATTTTCGTCCTCCCTAGGCATATTCTTGTCCAATTAGGGTTTTTAACCAATCTTGTGCATCCAATAGGTGTGTTTGTGTCATTGGATGATCAATTAGGACATTTTCGTCCTCCCTAGGCTTATTTTTGTCAATTTAGGGCTTTTAACCAATCTTGTGCATCCAATAAGCTCATTTGTGTCATTGGATTAACATTTAGGTCATTTTCGTCCTCCCTAGGCATATTCTTGTCCAATTAGGGTTTTTAACCAATCTTGTGCTTCCAATAGGTGTGTTTCTGTCATTGGATGATCAATTAGGCCATTTTCTTCCTCCTTAGGCTTATCCTTGTCCAATAAGGGTTTTTAACCAATCTTGTGCATCCAATAAGTTTGTTTGTGTCATTGAATTAATATTTAGGTCATTTTCGTCCTCCCTAGGCATATTCTTGTCCAATTAGGGTTTTTAACCAATCTTGTGCATCCAATAGGTGTGTTTGTGTCATGGGATGATCAATTAGGTCACTTTCGTCCTCCCTAGGCTTATTCTGTTCCAATTAGGGTTTTTAACCAATCTTGTGCATCCAATAAGCTAATTTGTGTCATTGGATTAACATTTAGGTC
>JBBPBR010001023.1:0-17506 GCA_037974775.1 Cicer pinnatifidum
TATTGGATGCACAAGATTGGTTAAAAACCCTAATTGGACAAGAATAAGCCTAGGGAGGACGAAAATGACCTAGTTGATCATCCAATGACACAAACACACCTATTGGATGCACAAGATTGGTTAAAAACCCTACTTGGACAAGAATATGCCTAGGGAGGACGAAAATGACCTAATTTATCATCCAATGACACAAATGAACTTATTGGATGCACAAGATTTGTTAAAAACCCTAATTGGACAAGCTTAAGCCTAGGGAGGACGAAAATAACCTAATTGATCATCCAATGACACAAACACACCTATTGGATGCACAAGATTGGTTAAAAACCCTAATTGGACAAGAATATGCCTAGGGAGGGCGAAAATGACCTAAATATTAATTCAATGACACAAACAAAGTTATTGGATGCACAAGATTGGTTAAAAACCCTAATTGGACAAGAATAAGCCTAGGGAGGACGAAAATGACCTACTTGATCATCCAATGACACAAACACACCTATTGGATGCACAAGATTGGTTAAAAACCCTAATTGGACAAGAATAAGCCTAGGGAGGACGAAAATAACCTAATTGATCATCCAATGACACAAACACACCTATTGGATGCGCAAGATTGGTTAAAAACCCTAATTGGACAAGAATATGCCTAGGGAGGACAAAAATGACCTAAATGTTAATCCAATGACACAAATGAACTTATTAGATGTACAACATTGGTTAAAAACCCTAATTGGACAAGAATAAGCCTAGGGAGGACGAAAATGACCTAATTGATCATCCAATGACACAAACACACCTATTGGATGCACAAGATTGGTTAAAAACCCTAATTGGACAAGAATATGCCTAGGGAGGACGAAAATGACCTAAATATTAATTCAATGACACAAACAAAGTTATTGGATGCACAAGATTGGTTAAAAACCCTAATTGGACAAGAATAAGTCTAGGGAGGACGAAAATGACCTAATTGATCATCCAATGACGCAAATGAACTTATTGGATGCACAAGATTGGTTAAAAACCCTAATTGGACAAGAATAAGCCTAGGGAGGACGAAAATGGCCTAATTAATCATCCAATGACACAAACACACCTATTGGATGCACAAGATTGGTTAAAAACACTCATTGGACAAGAATATGCCTGGGGAGGGCGAAAATGACCTAAATATTAATTCAATGACACAAACAAAGTTATTGGATGCACAAGATTGGTTAAAAACCCTAATTGGACAAGAATAAGCCCAGGGAGGACGAAAATGACCTAATTGATCATCCAATGACACAAACACACCTATTGGATGCACAAGATTGGTTAAAAACCCTAATTGGACAAGAATAAGCGTAGGGAGAACGAAAATGACCTAAATGTTAATCCAATGACACAACTCAACTTATTGGATACACAAGATTGGTTAAAAACCCTAATTGGACAAGCTTAAGCCTAGGGAGGACGTAAATGACCTAATTGATCATCCAATGACACAAACACACCTATTGGATGCACAAGATTGGTTAAAAACCCTAATTGGACAAGAATAAGCCTAGGGAGGACGAAAATGACCTAATTGATCATCCAATGACACAAACACACCTATTGGATGCACAAGATTGGTTAAAAACCCTAATTGGACAAGAATAAGCCTAGGGAGGACAACAATGACCTAATTGATCATCCAATGACACAAACACACCTATTGGATGCACAAGAATGGTTAAAAACCCTAATTGGACAAGAATAAGCCTAGGGAGGACGAAAATGACCTAATTGATCATCCAATGACACAAACACACCTATTGGATGCACAAGATTGGTTAAAAACCCTAATTGGACAAGAATAAGCCTAGGGAGGACGAAAATGACCTAATTGATCATCCAATGACACAAACACACCTATTGGATGCACAAGATTGGTTAAAAACCCTAATTGGACAAGAATATGCCTAGGGAGGACGAAAATGACCTAAATGTTAATCCAATGACACAACTCAACCTATTGGATGCACAAGATTGGTTAAAAACCCTAATTGGACAAGAATAAGCCTAGGGAGGACGATAAATGACCTAATTGATCATCCAATGACACAAACACACCTATTGGATGCACAAGATTGGTTAAAAACCCTAATTGGACAAGAATAAGCCTAGGGAGGACGAAAATGACCTAATTGATCATCCAATGACACAAACACACCTATTGGATGCACAAGATTGGTTAAAAACCCTAATTGGACAAGAATAAGCCTAGGGAGGACGAAAATGACCTAATTGATCATCCAATGACACAAACACACCTATTGGATGCACAAGATTGGTTAAAAACCCTAATTGGACAAGAATAAGCCTAGGGAGGACGAAAATGACCTAATTGATCATCCAATGACACAAACACACCTATTGGATGCACAAGATTGGTTTAAAACCCTAGTTGATCAAGAATATGCCTAGGAAGGACGAAAATGACCTAATTGATCATCCAATGACACAAATGAACTTATTGGATGCACAAGATTGGTTAAAAACCCTAATTGGACAAGAATAAGCCTAGGGAGGACGAAAATGACCTAATTGATCATCCAATGACACAAACACACCTATTGGATGCACAAGATTGGTTAAAAACCCTAATTGGACAAGAATAAGCCTAGGGAGGACGAAAATGACCTAATTGATCATCCAATGACACAAACACACCTATTGGATGCACAAGATTGGTTAAAAACCCTAATTGGACAAGAATAAGCCTAGGGAGGACGAAAATGACCTAATTGATCATCCAATGACACAAACACATCTATTGGAAGCACAAGATTGGTTAGAAACCCTAGTTGGACAAGAATATGCCTAGGGAGGACGAAAATGACCTAATTGATCATCCAATGACACAAATGAACTTATTGGATGCACAAGATTGCTTAAAAACCCTAATTGGACAAAAATAAGCATAGAAAGGACGAAAATGACCTAATTGATCATCCAATGACACAAACACACCTATTGGATGCACAAGATTGGTTAAAAACCCTAATTGGACAAGAATAAGCCTAGGGAGGACGAAAATGACCTAATTGATCATCCAATGACACAAACACACCTATTGGATGCACAAGATTGGTTAAAAACCCTAATTGGACAAGAATAAGCCTAGGGAGGACGAAAATGACCTAATTGATCATCCAATGACACAAACACACCTATTGGATGCACAAGATTGGTTAGAAACCCTAATTGGACAAGAATAAGCCTAGGGAGGACGAAAATGACCAAAATGTTAATCCAATGACACAAATGAACTTATTGGATGCACAAGATTGGTTAGAAACCCTAATTGGACAAGAATATGCCTAAGGAGGACGAAAGTGACCTAAATTTTAATCCAATGACACAAATGAACTTATTGGATGCACAAGATTGGTTAAAAACCCTAATTGGACAAGAATAAGCCTAGGGAGGACGAAAATGACCTAATTGATCATCCAATGACACAAACACACCTATTGGATGCACAAGATTGGTTAAAAACCCTAATTGGACAAGAATAAGCCTAGGGAGGACGAAAATGACCTAATTGATCTTCCAATAACACTAACACACCTATTGGATGCACAAGATTGGTTAAAAACCCTAATTGGACAAGAATAAGCCTAGGGAGGACGAAAATGACCTAATTGATCATCCAATGACACAAACACACCTATTGGATGCACAAGATTGGTTAAAAACCCTAGTTGGACAAGAATATGCCTAGGGAGGACGAAAATGACCTAATTGATCATCCAAGGACACAAATGAACTTATTGGATGCACAAGATTGGTTAAAAACCCTAATTGGACAAGAATAAGCATAGAAAGGACGAAAATGACCAAATTGATCATCCAATGACACAAACACACCTATTGGATGCACAAGATTGGTTAAAAACCCTAATTGGACAAGAATATGCCTAGGGAGGACGAAAATGACCTAAATGTTAATCCAATGACACAAATGAACTTATTGGATGCACAAGATTGGTTAAAAACCCTAATGGGACAAGAATAAGCCTAGGAAGGACGAAAATGACCTAATTGATCATCCAATGACACAAACACACCTATTGGATGCACAAGAT
The DNA here is from genome assembly GCA_037974775.1 of Cicer pinnatifidum. Taxonomy (NCBI): domain Eukaryota; kingdom Viridiplantae; phylum Streptophyta; class Magnoliopsida; order Fabales; family Fabaceae; genus Cicer; species Cicer pinnatifidum. Next base: position 4,119 of record JBBPBR010001023.1, read on the forward strand.
TGGTTAAAAACCCTAATTGGACAAGAATATGCCTAGGGAGGACGAAAATGACCTAAATATTAATTCAATGACACAAACAAAGTTATTGGATGCACAAGATTGATTAAAAACCCTAATTTGACAAGAATAAGTCTAGGTAGGACGAAAATGACCTAATTGATCATCCAATGACACAAACACACCTATTGGATGCACAAGATTGGTTAAAAACCCTAATTGGACAAGAATAAGCATAGGGAGGACGAAAACGACCTAATTGATCATCCAATGACACAAACACACCTATTGGATGCACAAGATTGGTTAAAAACCCTAATTGGACAAGAATATGCCTAGGGAGGACGAAAATGACCTAAATATTAATTCAATGACACAAACAAAGTTATTGGATGCACAAGATTGATTAAAAACCCTAATTTGACAAGAATAAGCCTAGGTAGGACGAAAATGACCTAATTGATCATCCAATGACGCAAACACACCTATTGGATGCACAAGATTGGTTAAAAACCCTAATTGGACAAGAATAAGCCTAGGGACGACGAAAACGACCTAATTGATCATCCAATGACACAAACACACCTATTGGATGCACAAGATTGGTTAAAAACCCTAATTGGACAAGAATAAGCCTAGGGAGGACGAAAATGACCTAATTGATCATCCAATGACACAAACACACCTATTGGATGCACAAGATTGGTTAAAAACCCTAATTGGACAAGAATATGCCTAGGGAGGACGAAAATGACCTAAATATTAATTCAATGACACAAACAAAGTTATTGGATGCACAAGATTGATTAAAAACCCTAATTTGACAAGAATAAGTCTAGGTAGGACGAAAATGACCTAATTGATCATCCAATGACACAAACACACCTATTGGATGCACAAGATTGGTTAAAAACCCTAATTGGACATGAATAAGCCTAGGGACGACGAAAACGACCTAATTGATCATCCATTGACACAAACACACCTATTGGATGAACAAGATTGGTTAAAAACCCTAATTGGACAAGAATAAGCCTAGGGAGGACGAAAATGACCTAATTGATCATCCAATGACACAAACACACCTATTGGATGCACAAGATTGGTTAAAAACCCTAATTGGACAAGAATATGCCTAGGGAGGACGAAAATGACCTAAATATTAATTCAATGACACAAACAAAGTTATTGGATGCACAAGATTGGTTAAAAACCCTAATTGGACAAGAATAAGCCTAGGGACGACGAAAATGACCTAATTGATTATCCAATGACACAAACACACCTATTGGATGCACAAGATTGGTTAAAAACCCTAATTGAACAAGAATATGCCTAGGGAGGACGAAAATGACCTAAATGTTAATCCAATGACACAAATGAACTTATTAGATGTACAAGATTGGTTAAAAACCCTTATTGGACAAGAATAAGCCTAGGGAGGTCGAAAATGACCTAATTGATCATCCTATGACACAAACACACCTATTGGATGCACAAGATTGGTTAAAAACCCTAATTGGACAAGAATATGCCTAGGGAGGACGAAAATGACCTAAATATTAATTCAATGACACAAACAAACTTATCGGATGCACAAGATTCGTTAAAAACCCTAATTGGACAAGAATAGGCCTACAGAGGGCGAAAATGACCTAATTGATCATCCAAAGACACAAACACACCTATTGGATGCACAAGATTGGTTAAAAACCCTAATTGGACAAGAATAAGCCTAGGGAGGACGAAAATGACCTAATTGATCATCCAATGACACAAACACACCTATTGGATGCACAAGATTGGTTAAAAACCCTAATTGGACAAGAATAAGCCTAGGGAGGACGAAAATGACCTAATTGATCATCCACTGCCACAAACACACCTATTGGATGCACAAGATTGGTTAAAAACCCTAATTGGACAAGAATAAGCCTAGGGAGGACGAAAATGACCTAATTGATCATCCAATGACACAAACACACCTATTGGATGCACAAGATTGGTTAAAAACCCTAATTGGACAAGAATAAGCCTAGGGAGGACGAAAATGACCTAATTGATCATCCAATGACACAAACACACCTATTGGATGCACAAGATTGGTTAAAAATCCTAATTGGACAAGAATAAGCCTAGGGAGGATAAAAATGACCTAATTGATCATCCAATGACACAAACACACCTATTGGATGCACAAGATTGGTTAAAAACCATAATTGGACAAGAATAAGCCTAGGGAGGACGAAAATGACCTAATTGATCATCCAATGACACAAATACACCTATTGGATGCACAAGATTGGTTAAAAACCCTAATTGGACAAGAATATGCCTAGGGAGGACGAAAATGACCTAAATATTAATTCAATGACACAAACAAACTTATTGGATGCACAAGATTGGTTAAAAACCCTAATTGGACAAGAATAAGCCTTGGGAGGACGAAAATGACCTAATTGATCAACCAATGAGACAAACACACCTATTGGATGCACAAGATTGGTTAAAAACCCTAGTTGGACAAGAACATGCCTAAAGATAGACGAAAATGACCTAATTGATCATCCAATGACACTAATGAACTTATTTGATGCACAAGATTGGTTAAAAACCCTAATTGGACAAGAATAAGACTAGGGAGGAAGAAAATGACCTAATTGATCATCCAATGACACAAACACACCTATTGGATGCACAAGATTGGTTAAAAACCCTAACTGGACAAGAATATGCCTAGGGAGGACGAAAATGACTTAATTGATCATCCTATGACAAAAACACACCTATTGGATGCACAAGATTGGTTAAAAACCCTAATTGGACAAGAATATGCCTAGGGAGGACGAATATGACCTAAATGTTAATCCAATAACACAAATGAACTTATTGGACGCACAAGATTGGTTAAAAACCCAAATTGGACAAGAATAAGCCTAGGGAGGACGAAAATGACCTAATTGATCATCCAATGACACAAACACACCTATTGGAGGCACAAGCTTGGTTAAAAACCCTAGTTGGACAAGAATAAGCCTAGGGAGGACGAAAATGACCTAATTGATCATCCGATGACACAAATGAACTTATTGGATGCACAAGATTGGTTAAAAACCCTAATTGGACAAGAATAAGCCTAGGGAGGACGAAAATGACCTAATTGATCATCCAATGACACAAATGAACTTATTGGATGCACAAGATTGGTTAAAAACCCTAATTGGACAAGAATAAGCCTAGGGAGGACGAAAATGACCTAATTGATCATCCAATGACACAAACACACCTATTGGATGCACAAGATTGGTTAAAAACCCTAATTGGACAAGAATATGCCTAGGGAGGACGAAAATGACCTAAATATTAATTCAATGACACAAACAAAGGTATTGCATGCACAAGATTGGTTAAAAACCCTAATTGGACAAGGATAAGCCTAGGGAGGACGTAAATGACCTAATTGATCATCCAATGACACAAACACACCTATTGGATGCACAAGATTAGTTAAAAACCCTAATTGGACAACAATAAGCCTAGGGAGGACGAAAATGACCTAAATGTTAATCCAATGACACAACTCAACTTATTGGATGCACAAGATTGGTTAAAAACCCTAATTGGACAAGAATATGCCTAGGGAGGACGAAAATGACCTAAATATTAATTCAATGACACAAACAAACTTATCGGATGCACAAGATTGGTTAAAAACCCTAATTAGACAAGAATAAGCCTAGGGAGGACGAAAATGACCTAATTGATCATCCAATGACACAAACACACCTATTGGATGCACAAGATTGGTTAAAAACCCTAATTGGACAAGAATATGCCTAGGGAGGACGAAAATCACCTAATTGATCGTCCAATGACACAAACAAACTTATCGGATGCACAAGATTGGTTAAAAACCCTAATTGGACAAGAATAAGCCTATGGAGGGTGAAAATGACCTAATTGATCATCCAATGACACAAACACACCTATTGGTTGCACAAGATTGGTTAAAAACCCTAATTGGACAAGAATAAGCCTAGGGAGGACGAAAATGACCTAATTGATCATCCAATGACACAAACACACCTATTGGATGCACAAGATTGGTTAAAAACCCTAATTGGACAAGAATAAGCCTAGGGAGGACGAAAATGACCTAAATGTTAATCCAATGACACAACTCAACTTATTGGATACAAAAGTTTGGTTAAAAACCCTAATTGGACAAGAATATGCCTAGGGAGGACGAAAATTACCTAATTGATCATCCAATGACACAAACACACCTATTGGATGCACAAGATTGGTTAAAAACCCAAATTGGACAAGAATATGCCTAGGGAGGACGAAAATGACCTAAATATTAATTCAATGACACAAACAAACTTATCGGATGCACAAGATTGGTTAAAAACCCTAATTGGACAAGAATAAGCCTAGGGAGGACGAAAATGACCTAATTGATCATCCAATGACACAAACACACCTATTGGATGCACAAGATTGGTTAAAAACCCTAATTGGACAAGAATAAGCCTAGGGAGGACGAAAATGACCTAATTAGTCATCCAATGACACAAACACACCTATTGGATGCACAAGATTGGTTAAAAACCCTAATTGGACAAGAATATGCCTATGGAGGACGAAAATGACCTAATTGATCATCCAATGACACAAACACACCTTTTGGATGCACAAGATCGGTTAAAAACCCTAATTGGACAAGAATATGCCTAGGGAGGACGAAAATGACCTAATTGATCATCCAATGACACAAACACACCTATTGGATGCACAAGATTGGTTAAAAACCCTAATTGGACAAGAATATGCCTAGGGAGGACGAAAATGACCTAATTGATCATCCAATGACACAAATGAACTTATTGGATGCACAAGATCGGTTAAAAACCCTAATTGGACAAAAATAAGCATAGGGAGGACGAAAAAAACCTAATTGATCATCCAATGACACAAACACGCCTATTGGATGCACAAGATTGGTTAAAAACACTAATTGGACAAGAATACGCCTAGGGAGGACGAAAATGACCTAAATGTTAATCCAATGACACAAATGAACTTATTGGATGCACAAGATTGGTTAAAAACCCTAATTGGGCAAGAATAAGCCTAGGGATGACGAAAATGACCTAATTGATCATCCAATGACACAAACACACCTATTGGATGCACAAGATTGGTTAAAAACCCTAATTGGACAAGAATATGCCTAGGGAGGACGAAAATGACCTAAATATTAATTCAATGACACAAACAAACTTATTGGATGCACAAGATTGGTTAAAACTCCTAATTGGACAAGAATAAGCCTAGGGAGGACGAAAATAACCTAATTGATCATCCAATGACACAAACACACCTATTGGATGCACAAGATTGGTTAAAAACCCTAATTGGACAAGAATATGCCTAGGGATGACGAAAATGACCTAAATGCTAATCCAATGACACAACTCAACTTATTGGATGCACAAGATTGGTTTAAAAACCATAATTGGGCAAGAATAAGCCTAGGGAGGACGAAAATGACCTAATTGATCATCCAATGACACAAACACACCTATTGGATGCACAAGATTGGTTAAAAACCCTAATTGGACAAGAATAAGCCTAGGGAGGACAAAAATGACCTAATTGATCATCCAATGACACAAACACACCTATTGGATGCACAAGATTAATTAAAAACCCTAATTGGACAAGAATAAGCCTAGGGAGGACGAAAATGACCTAATTGATCATCCAATGACACAAACACACCTATTGGATGCACAAGATTGGTTAAAAACCCTAATTGGACAAGAATAAGCCTAGGGAGGACGAAAATGACCTAATTGATCATCCAATGACACAAACACACCTATTGGATGCACAAGATTGGTTAAAAACCCTAATTGGACAAGAATAAGCCTAGGGAGGACAAAGATGACCTAATTGATCATCCAATGACACAAACACACCTATTGGATGCACAAGATTGGTTAAAAACCCTAATTGGACAAGAATATGCCTAGGGAGGACGAAAATGACCTAAATATTAATTCAATGACACAAACAAAGTTATTGGATGCACAAGATTGATTAAAAACCCTAATTTGACAAGAATAAGTCTAGGTAGGACGAAAATGACCTAATTGATCATCCAATGACACAAACACACCTATTGGATGCACAAGATTGGTTAAAAACCCTAATTGGACAAGAATAAGCATAGGGAGGACGAAAACGACCTAATTGATCATCCAATGACACAAACACACCTATTGGATGCACAAGATTGGTTAAAAACCCTAATTGGACAAGAATATGCCTAGGGAGGACGAAAATGACCTAAATATTAATTCAATGACACAAACAAAGTTATTGGATGCACAAGATTGATTAAAAACCCTAATTTGACAAGAATAAGTCTAGGTAGGACGAAAATGACCTAATTGATCATCCAATGACACAAACACACCTATTGGATGCACAAGATTGGTTAAAAACCCTAATTGGACATGAATAAGCCTAGGGACGACGGAAACGACCTAATTGATCATCCAATGACACAAACACACCTATTGGATGCACAAGATTGGTTAAAAACCCTAATTGGACAAGAATAAGCCTAGGGAAGACGATAATGACCTAATTGATCATCCAATGACACAAACACACCTATTGGATGCACAAGATTGGTTAAAAACCCTAATTGGACAAGAATATGCCTAGGGAGGACGAAAATGACCTAATTGATCATCCAATGACACAAACACACCTATTGGATGCACAAGATTGGTTAAAAACCCTAATTGGACAAGAATATGCCTAGGGAGGACGAAAATGACCTAAATATTAATTCAATGACACAAACAAACTTATCGGATGGACAAGATTGGTTAAAAACCCTAATTGGACAAGAATAGGCCTACGGAGGGCGAAAATGACCTAATTGATCATCCAAAGACACAAACACACCTATTGGATGCACAAGATTGGTTAAAAACCCTAATTGGACAAGAATAAGCCTAGGGAGGACGAAAATGACCTAAATGTTAATCCAATGACACAAATGAACTTATTGGATGCACAAGATCGGTTAAAAACCCTAATTGGACAAGAATAAGCCTAGGGAGGACGAAAATGACCTAATTGTTAATCCAATGACACAACTCAACTTATTGGAGGCACAAGATTGGTTAAAAACCTTAATTTGACAAGAATAAGCCTAGGGAGGACGAAAATGACCTAATTGATCATCCAATGACTCAAACACACCTATTGGATGCACAAGATTGGTTAAAAACCCTAATTGGACAAGAATATGCATAGGGAGGACGAAAATGACCTAATTGATCATCCAATGACACAAACACACCTATTGGATGCACAAGATTGGTTAAAAACCCTAATTGGACAAGAATATGCCTAGGGAGGACGAAAATGACCTAATTGATCATCCAATGACACAAACACACCTATTGGATGCACAAGATTGGTTAAAAACCCTAATTGGACAAGAATATGCCTAGGGAGGACGAAAATGACCTAAATATTAATTCAATGACACAAACAAAGTTATTGGATCAAACAAGATTGGTTAAAAACCCTAATTGGACAAGAATAAGCCTAGGGAGGACGAAAATGACCTAATTGATCATCAAATGACACAAACACACCTATTGGATGCACAAGATTGGTTAAAAACCCTAATTGGACAAGAATAAGCCTATGGAGGACGAAAATGACCTAATTGATCATCCAATGACACAAACACACCTATTGGATGCACAAGATTGGTTAAAAACCGTAATTGGACAAGAATAAGCCTAGTGAGGACGAAAATGACCTAATTGATCATCCAATGACACAAACACACCTAATGGATGCACAAGATTGGTTAAAAACCCTAATTGGACAAGAATATGCCTAGGGAGGACGAAAATGACCTAAATGTTAATCCAATTACACAAATGAACTTATTAGATGCACAAGATTGGTTAAAAACCCTAATTGGACAAGAATAAGCCTAGGGAGGACGAAAATGACCTAATTGATCATCCAATGACACAAACACACCTATTGGATGCACAAGATTTGTTAAAAACCCTAATTGGACAAGAATAAGCTTAGGGAGGACGAAAATGACCTAATTGATCATCCAATGACACAAACACACCTATTGGATGCACAAGATTGGTTAAAAACCCTAATTGGACAAGAATATGCCTAGGGAGGACGAAAATGACCTAAATATTAATTCAATGACACAAACAAAGTTATTGGATGCACAAGATTAGTTAAAAACCCTAATTTGACATGAATTAGTAAAGGGAGGACGAAAATGACCTAATTGATCATCCAATGACACAAACACACCTATTGGATGCACAAGATTGGTTAAAAACCCTAATTGGACAAGAATAAGCCTAGGGAGGACGAAAATGACCTAATTGATCTTCCAATAACACTAACACACCTATTGGATGCACAAGATTGGTTAAAAACCCTAATTGGACAAGAATAAGCCTAGGGAGGACGAAAATGACCTAATTGATCATCCAATGACACAAACACACCTATTGGATGCACAAGATTGGTTAAAAACCCTAGTTGGACAAGAATATGCCTAGGGAGGACGAAAATGACCTAATTGATCATCCAAGGACACAAATGAACTTATTGGATGCACAAGATTGGTTAAAAACCCTAATTGGACAAGAATAAGCATAGAAAGGACGAAAATGACCAAATTGATCATCCAATGACACAAACACACCTATTGGATGCACAAGATTGGTTAAAAACCCTAATTGGACAAGAATATGCCTAGGGAGGACGAAAATGACCTAAATGTTAATCCAATGACACAAATGAACTTATTGGATGCACAAGATTGGTTAAAAACCCTAATGGGACAAGAATAAGCCTAGGAAGGACGAAAATGACCTAATTGATCATCCAATGACACAAACACACCTATTGGATGCACAAGATTGGTTAAAAACCCTAATTGGACAAGAATATGCCTAGGGAGGACGAAAATGACCTAAATATTAATTCAATGACACAAACAAAGTTATTGGATGCACAAGATTGATTAAAAACCCTAATTTGACAAGAATAAGTCTAGGTAGGACGAAAATGACCTAATTGATCATCCAATGACACAAACACACCTATTGGATGCACAAGATTGGTTAAAAACCCTAATTGGACAAGAATAAGCATAGGGAGGACGAAAACGACCTAATTGATCATCCAATGACACAAACACACCTATTGGATGCACAAGATTGGTTAAAAACCCTAATTGGACAAGAATATGCCTAGGGAGGACGAAAATGACCTAAATATTAATTCAATGACACAAACAAAGTTATTGGATGCACAAGATTGATTAAAAACCCTAATTTGACAAGAATAAGTCTAGGTAGGATGAAAGTGACCTAATTGATCATCCAATGACACAAACACACCTATTGGATGCACAAGATTGGTTAAAAACCCTAATTGGACAAGAATAAGCCTAGGGAGGACGAAAATGACCTAATTGATCATCCAATGACACAAACACACCTATTGGATGCACAACATTGGTTAAAAACCCTAATTGGACAAGAGTAAGCATAGGAAGGACGAAAATAACCTAATTAATCATCCAATGACACAAACACACCTATTGGATGCACAAGATTGGTTAAAAACCCTAATTGGACAAGAATATGCCTAGGGAGGACGAAAATGACCTAAATATTAATTCAATGACACAAACAAAGTTATTGGATGCACAAGATTGGTTAAATACCCTAATTTGACAAGAATAAGTCAAGGGAGGACGAAAATGACCTAATTGATCATCCAATGACACAAACACACCTATTGGATGCACAAGATTGGTTAAAAACCCTAATTGGACAAGAATATGCCTAGGGAGGACGAAAATGACCTAAATATTAATTCAATGACACAAACAAAGTTATTGGATGCACAAGATTCGTTAAAAACCCTAATTTGACAAGAATAAGTCAAGGGAGGACGAAAATGACCTAATTGATCATCCAATGACACAAACACACCTATTGGATGCACAAGATTGGTTAAAAACCCTAATTGGACAAGAATATGCCTAGGGAGGACGAAAATGACCTAAATATTAATTCAATGACACAAACAAAGTTATTGGATGCACAAGATTGGTTAAAAACCCTAATTGGACAAGAAAAGGCCTAGGGAGGACGAAAATGACGTAATTGAACATCCAATGACACAAACACACCTATTGGATGCACAAGATTGGTTAAAAACCCTAATTGGACAAGAATATGCCTAGGGAGGACGAAAATGACCTAATTGATCATCCAATGACACAAACACACCTATTGGATGCACAAGATTGGTTAAAAACCCTAATTGGACAAGAATATGCCTAGGGAGGACGAAAATGACCTAAATATTAATTCAATGACACAAACAAACTTATTGGATGCACAAGATTGGTTAAAAACCCTAATTGGATAATAATATGCCTAGGGAGGACGAAAATGACCTAATTGATCATCCAATGACACTAATGAACTTATTGGATGCACAAGATTGGTTAAAAACCCTAATTGGACAAGAATAAGCCTAGGGAGGACGAAAATGACCTAATTGATCATCCAATGACACAAACACACCTATTGGATGCACAAGATTGGTTAAAAACCCTAATTGGACAAGAATATGCCTAGGGAGGACGAAAATGACCTAATTGATCATCCAATGACACAAACACACCTATTAGATGCACAAGATTAGTTAAAAACCCTAATTGGACAAGAATAAGCCTAGGGAGGACGAAAATGACCTAAATGTTAATCCAATGACACAACTCAACTTATTGGATGCACAAGATTGGTTAAAAACCTTAAATGGGCAAGAATAAGCCTAGGGAGGACGAAAATGACCTAATCGATCATCCAATGACACAAACACACCTATTGGATGCAGAAGATTGGTTAAAAACCCTAATTGGACAAGAATAAGCCTAGGGAGGACTAAAATGACCTAAATGTTAATCCAATGACACAACTCAACTTATTGGATGTACAAGATTGGTTAAAAACCCTAATTGGACAAGAGTAAGCCTACGGAGTACGAAAATGACCTAATTGATCATCCAATGAATCAAACACACCTATTGGATAAACAAGATTGGTTAAAAACCCAAATTGGACAAGAATATGCCTTGGGAGGACGAAAATGACCTAATCGATCATCCAATGACACAAACACACCTATTGGATGCACAAGATTGGTTAAAAACCCTAATTGGACAAGAATATGCCTAGGGAGGACGAAAATGATTTAAATATTAATTCAATGACACAAATAAACTTATTGGATGCACAAGATTGGTTAAAAACCCTAATTGGACAAGAATAAGCCGAGGGAGGACGAAAATGACCTAATTGATCATCCAATGACACAAACACACCTATTGGATGCACAAGATTGGTTAAAAACCCTAATTGGACAAGAATATGCCTAGAGAGGACGAAAATGACCTAATTGATCATCCAATGAAACAAACACACCTATTGGATGCACAAGATTGGTTAAAAACCCTAATTGGACAAGAATATGCCTAGGGAGGACGAAAATGACCTAAATATTAATTCAATGACACAAACAAACTTATTGGATGCACAAGATTGGTTAAAAATCCTAATTGGACTAGAATAAGCCTACGGAGGACGAAAATGACCTAATTGATCATCCAATGACACAAACACACCTATTGGATGCACAAGATTGGTTAAAAACCCTAGTTGGACAAGAACATGCCTAGGGAGGACGAAAATGACCTAATTGATCATCCAATGACACTAATGAACTTATTGGATGCACAAGATTGGTTAAAAAGCCTAATTGGACAAGAATAAGCCTAGGAAGGACAAAAATGACCTAATTGATCATCCAATGACACAAACACACCTATTGGATGCACAAGATTGGTTAAAAACCCTAATTGGACAAGAATATGCTTAGGGAGGACGAAAATGACCTAATTGATCATCCAATGACACAAACACACCTACTGGATGCACAAGATTGGTTAAAATCCCTAATTGGACAAGAATAAGCCTAGGGAGGACGAATATGACCTAAATGTTAATCCAATAACACTAATGAACTTATTGGATGCATAAGATTGGTTAAAAACCCTAATTGGACAAGAATAAGCCTAGGGAGAACGAAAATGAACTAATTGATCATCCAATGACACAAACACACCTATTGGATGCACAAGATTGGTTAAAAACCCTAATTGGACAAGAATATGCCTAGGGAGGACGAAAATGACCTAAATATTAATTCAATGACACAAACAAAGTTATTGGATGCACAAGATTGGTTAAAAACCCTAATTGGACAAGAATAAGCCTAGGGAGGACGAAAATGACCTATTTGATCATCCAATGACACAAACACACCTATTGGATGACAAGATTGGTTAAAACCCTAATTGGACAAGAATATGCCTAGGGAGGACGAAAATGACCTAAATATTAATTCAATGACACAAACAAACTTATTGGATGAACAAGATTGGTTAAAAACCCTAATTGGACAATAATAAGCCTAGGGAGGACGAAAATGACCTAATTGATCATCCAATGACACAAACACACCTATTGGATGCACAAGATTGGTTAAAAACCCTAATTGAACAAGAATATGCCTAGGGAGGACGAAAACGACCTAATTGATCATCCAATGACACAAATGAACTTATTGGATGGACAAGATTGGTTAAAAATTTTAGTTGGATAAGAATATGCCTAGGGAGGACGAAAATGACCTAATTGATCATCCAATGACACAAATGAACTTATTGGATGCACAAGATTGGTTAAAAACCCTAATTGGACAAGAATAAGCCTAGGGAGGACAAAAATGACCTAATTGATCATCCAAGGACACAAACACACCTATTGGATGCACAAGATTGGTTAAAAACCCTAATTGGACAAGAATAAGCCTAGTGAGGACGAAAATGTCCTAATTGATCATCCAGGGACACAAACACACCTACTGGATGCACAAGATTGGTTAAAAACCCTAATTGGACAAGAATAAGCCTATGGAGGACGAAAATGACCTAATTTATCATCCAATGACACAAACACACCTATTGGATGCACAAGATTGGTTAAAAACCCTAATTGGACAAGAATAAGCCTAGTGAGGACGAAAATGACCTAATCGTTCATCCAATGACACAAACACACCTATTGGATGCACAAGTCTGGTTTAAAAACCTAGTTGGACAAGAATATGCCCAGGGAGGACGAAAATGACCTAATTGATCATCCAATGACACAAATGAACTTATT
>JBBPBR010001024.1:0-21649 GCA_037974775.1 Cicer pinnatifidum
ATGACACAAACAAAGTTATTGGATGCACAAGATTGGTTAAAAACCCTAATTGGACAAGAATAAGCCCAGGGAGGACGAAAATGACCTAAATGTTAATCCAATGACACAAATGAACTTATTGGATGCAGAAGATTGGTTAAAAACCCTAATTGGACAAGAATAAGCCTAGGGAGGACGAAAATGACCTAATTGATCATCCAATGACACAAACACACCTATTGGATGCACAAGATTGGTTAAAAACCCTAATTGGACACGAATATGCCTAGGGAGGACGAAAATGACCTAAATATTAATTCAATGACACAAACAAAGTTATTGGATGCACAAGATTGGTTATAAACCCTAATTGGACAAGAATAAGCCCAGGGAGTACGAAAATGGCCTAATTGATCATCAAATGACACAAACACACCTATTGGATGCACAAGATTGGTTTAAAACCCTAGTTGGACAAGAATATGCCTAGGGAGGACGAAAATGACCTAATTGATCATCCAATGACACAAATGAACTTATTGGATGCACAAGATTGGTTAAAAACCCTAATTTGACAAGAATTAGTCAAGGGAGGACGAAAATGACATAATTGATCGTCCAATGACACAAACACACCTATTGGATGCACAAGATTGGTTAAAAACCCTAATTGGAGAAGAATAAGCCTAGGGAGGACGAAAATGACCTAATTGATCATCCAATGACACAAATGAACTTATTGGATGCACAAGATTTGTTAAAAACCTTAATTGGACAAGAATAAGCTTAGGGAGGACGAAAATGACCTAAATATTAAGTCAATGACACAAACAAAGTTATTGGATGCACAAGATTGGTTAAAATTCCTAATTGGACAAGAATAAGCCCAGGGAGGACGAAAATGACCTAAATGTTAATCCAATGACACAAATGAACTTATTGGATGCAGAAGATTGGTTAAAAACCCTAATTGGACAAGAATAAGCCTAGGGAGGACGAAAATGACCTAATTGATCATCCAATGACACAAACACACCTATTGGATGCACAAGATTGGTTTAAAAACCTAGATGGACAAGAATATGCCTAGGGAGGACGAAAATGACCTAATTGATCATCCAATGACACAAATGAACTTATTGGATGCACAAGATTGGTTAAAAACCCTAATTGGACAAGAATAAGCCTAGGGAGGACGAAAATGACCTAATTGATCATCCAATGACACAAACACTCGTATTGGATGCACAAGATTGGTTAAAATCCCTAATTGGACAAGAAAATGCCTAGGGAGGACGAAAATGACCTAAATATTAATTCAATGACGCAATCAAAGTTATTGGATGCACAAGATTGGTTAAAAACCCTAATTGGACAAGAATAAGCTTAGGGAGGACGAAAATGACCTAATTGATCATCCAATGACACAAACACACCTATTGGATGCACCAGATTGGTTTAAAACCCTAGTTGGACAAGAATATGCCTAGGGAGGACGAAAATGACCTAATTGATCATCCAATGACACAAATGAACTTATTGGATGCACAAGATTGGTTAAAAACCCTAATTGGACAAGAATAAGCCTAGGGAGGAAGAAAATGACCTAATTGATCATCCAATGACACAAACACACCTATTGGATGCACAAGATTGGTTAAAAACCCTAATTGGAAAAGAATATGCCTAGGGAGGACGAAAATGACCTAAATATTAATTCAATGACACAATCAAAGTTATTGGATGCACAAGATTGGTTAAAAACCCTAATTGGACAAGAATAAGCCTAGGGAGGACGAAAATGACCTAATTGATCATCCAATGACACAAATGAACTTATTGGATTCACAAGATTTGTTAAAAGCCCTAATTGGACAAGAATAAGCCTAGGGAGGACGAAAATGACCTAATTGATCATCCAATGACACAAACACACCTATTGGATGCACAAGATTGGTTAAAAACCCTAATTGGACAAGAATAAGCCTAGTGAGGACGAAAATGACCTAAGTGATCATCCAACGACACAAACACACCTATTGGAAGCACAAGATTGGTTAAAAACCCTAATTGGACAAGAATATGCCTAGGGAGGACGAAAATGACCTAAATGTTAATCTAATGACACAAATGAACTTATTGGATGCACAAGATTGGTTAAAAACCCTAATTGGGCAAGAATAAGCCTAGGGAGGACGAAAATGACCTAATTGATCATCCAATGACACAAACACACCTATTGGATGCACAAGATTGGTTAAAAACCCTAATTGGACAAGAATAAGCCTAGTGAGGACGAAAATGACCTAATTGATCATCCAATGACACAAACACATCTATTCGAAGCACAAGATTGGTTAAAAACCCTAGTTGGACAAGAATATGCCTAGGGAGGACGAAAATGACCTAATTGATCATCCAATGACACAAATGAACTTATTGGATGCACAAGATTGGTTAAAAACCCTAATTGGACAATAATAAGCCTAGGGAGGACGAAAATAACCTAATTGATCATCCAATGACACAAACACACCTATTGGATGCACAAGATTGGTTAAAAACCCTAATTGGACAAGAATAAGCCTAGGGAGGACGAAAATGACCTAATTGATCATCCAATGACACAAACACACCTATTGGATGCACAAGATTGGTTAAAAACCCTAATTGGACAAGAATAAGCCTAGGGAGGACGAAAATAACCTAATTGATCGTCCAATGACACAAACACACCTATTGGATGCACAAGATTGTTTTAAAACCCTAGTTGGACAAGAATATGCCTAGGGAGGACGAAAATGACCTAATTGATCATCCAATGACACAAATGAACTTATTGGATGCACAAGATTGGTTAAAAACCCTAATTGGACAAGAATAAGCCTAGGGAGGACGAATATGACCTAATTGATCATCCAATGACACAAACACACCTATTGGAAGCACAAGATTGGTTAAAAACCCTAATTGGACAAGAATATGCCTAGGGAGGACGAAAATGACCTAAATGTTAATCCAATGACACAAATGAACTTATTGTATGCACAAGATTGAATAAAAACCCTAATTGGACAAGAATAAGCCTAGGGAGGACGAAAATGACCTAATTGATCATCCAATGACACAAACACACCTATTGGATGCACAAGATTGGTTAAAAACCCTAATTGGACAAGAATAAGCCTAGTGAGGACGAAAATGACCTAATTGATCGTCCAATGACACAAACACACCTATTGGATGCACAAGATTGGTTAAAAACCCTAATTGGACAAGAATAAGCCTAGGGAGGACGAAAATGACCTAATTGATCATCCAATGACACAAACACACCAATTGGATACACAAGATTGGTTAAAAACCCTAATTGGACAAGAATAAGCCTAGGGAGGACGAAAATGACCTAATTGATCATCCATTGCCACAAACACACCTATTGGATGCACAAGATTGGTTAAAAACCCTAATTGGACAAGAATAAGCCTAGGGAGGACGAAAATGACTTAATTGATCATCCAATGACACAAACACACCTATTGGATGCACAAGATTGGTTAAAAACCCTAATAGGACAAGAATAAGCCTAGGGAGGACGAAAATGACCTAATTGATCATCCAATGACACAAACACACCTATTGGATACACAAGATTGGTTAAAAACCCTAATTGGACAAGAATATGCCTAGGGAGGACGAAAATGACCTAAATGTTAATCCAATGACACAAATGAACTTATTGGATGCACAAGATTGGTTAAAAACCCTAATTGGACAAGAATAAGCCTGGGGAGGACGAAAATGACCTAAATGTTAATCCAAAGAAACAACTCAACTTATTGGATGCACAAGATTGGTTAAAAACCCTAATTGGACAAGAATATGCGTAGGGAGGACGAAAATGACCTAATTGATCATCCAATGACACAAACACACCTATTGGATGCACAAGATTGGTTAAAAACCCTAATTGGACAAGAATAAGCCTAGGGAGGACGAAAATGACTTAATTGATCATCCAATGACACAAACACACCTATTGGATGCACAAGATTGGTTAAAAACCCTAATTGGACAAGAATAAGCCTAGGGAGGACGAAAATGACCTAATTGATCATCCAATGACACAAACACACCTATTGGATGCACGAGATTGGTTTAAAACCCTAGTTGGACAAGAATATGCCTAGGGAGGACGAAAATGACCTAATTGATCATCCAATGACACAAATGAACTTATTGGATGCACAAGATTGGTTAAAAACCCTAATTGGACAAGAATAAGCCTAGGGAGGACGAAAATGACTTAATTGATCATCCAATGACACAAACACACCTATTGGATGCACAAGATTGGTTAAAAACCCTAATTGGACAAGAATATGGCTAGGGAGAACGAAAATGACCTAAATATTAATTCAATGACACAAACAAAGTTATTGGATGCACAAGATTGGTTAAAAACCCTAATTGGACAAGAATAAGCCTAGGGAGGACGAAAATGACCTAATTGATCATCCAATGACACAAACACACCTATTGGATGCACAAGATTGGTTAAAAACCCTAATTGGACAAGAATATGCCTAGGGAGGACGAAAATGACCTAAGTATTAATTCAATGACACAAACAACGTTATTGGATGCACAAGATTAGTTAAAAACCCTAATTGGACAAGAATAAGCCTAGGGAGGACGAAAATGACCTAATTGATCATCCAATGACACAAACACACCTATTGGATGCACAAGATTGGTTAAAAACCGTAATTGGACAAGAATATGCCTAGGGATGACGAAAATAACCTAAATATTAATTCAATGACACAAACAAAGTTATTGGATGCACAAGATTGGTTAAAAACCCTAATTGGACAAGAATAAGCCTAGGGAGGACGAAAATGACCTAATTGATCATCCAATGACACAAACACACCTAGTGGATGCACAAGATAGGTTAAAAACCCTAATTGGACAAGAATATGCCTAGGGAGGACGAAAATGACCTAAATATTAATTCAATGACACAAACAAAGTTATTGGATGCACAAGATTGGTTAAAAACCCTAATTGGACAAGAATAAG
This sequence comes from Cicer pinnatifidum, assembly GCA_037974775.1. Taxonomy (NCBI): domain Eukaryota; kingdom Viridiplantae; phylum Streptophyta; class Magnoliopsida; order Fabales; family Fabaceae; genus Cicer; species Cicer pinnatifidum. Next base: position 5,065 of record JBBPBR010001024.1, read on the forward strand.
CCTAGGGAGGACGAAAATGACCTAATTGATCATCGATTGAAACAAACACACCTATTGGATGCACAAGATTGGTTAAAAACCCTAATTGGACAAGAATAAGCCTAGGGAGGACGAAAATGACCTAATTGATCATCCAATAACACAAACACACCTATTAGATGCGCAAGATTGGTTTAAAACCCTAGTTGGACAAGAATATGCCTAGGGAGGACGAAAATGACCTAATTGATCATCCAATGACACAAATGAACTTATTGGATGCACAAGATTGGTTAAAAACCCTAATTGGACAAGAATAAGCCTAGGGAGGACGAAAATGACCTAATTGATCATCCAATGACACAAACACACCTATTGGAAGCACAAGATTGGTTAAAAACCCTAATTGGACAAGAATATGCCTAGGGAGGATGAAAATGTCCTAAATGTTAATCCAATGACACAAATGAACTTATTGGATGCACAAGATTGATTAAAAACCCTAATTGGACAAGAATAAGCCTAGGGAGGACGAAAATGACCTAATTGATCATCCAATGACACAAACACACCTATTGGATGCACAAGATTGGTTAAAAACCCTAATTGGACACGAATATGCCTAGGGAGGACGAAAATGACCTAAATATTAATTCAATGACACAAACAAAGTTATTGGATGCACAAGATTGGTTATAAACCCTAATTGGACAAGAATAAGCCCAGGGAGTACGAAAATGGCCTAATTGATCATCATATGACACAAACACACCTATTGGATGCACAAGATTGGTTAAAAACTCTAATTGGACAAGAATAAGCCTAGGGAGGACGAAAATGACTTAATTGATCATCCAATGACACAAACACACCTATTGGATGCACAAGATTGGTTAAAAACCCTAATTGGACAAGAATAAGCCTAGTGATGACGAAAATGACCTAATTGATCATCCAATGACACAAACACACCTATTGGATGCACAAGATTGGTTAAAAACCCTAATTGGACACGAATATGCCTAGGGAGGACGAAAATGACCTAAATATTAATTCAATGACACAAACAAAGTTATTGGATGCACAAGATTGGTTATAAACCCTAATTGGACAAGAATAAGCCCAGGGAGTACGAAAATGGCCTAATTGATCATCAAATGACACAAACACACCTATTGGATGCACAAGATTGGTTAAAAACCCTAATTGGACAAGAATAAGCCTAGGGAGGACAAAAATGACCTAAATGTTAATCCAATGACAAAACGCAACTTATTGGATGCACAAGATTGGTTAAAAACCCTAATTGGACAAGAATATGCCTAGGGAGGACGAAAATGACCTAAATGTTAATCCAATGACACAAATGAACTTATTGGATGCAGAAGATTGGTTAAAAACCCTAATTGGACAAGAATAAGCCTAGGGAGGACGAAAATGACCTAAATGTTAATCCAATGACACCACTCCACTTATTGGATGCAGAAGATTGGTTAAAAACCCTAATTGGACAAGAATAAGCCTAGGGAGGACGAAAATGACCTAATTGATCATCCAATGACACAAACACACCTATTGGATGCACAAGATTGGTTAAAAACCCTAGTTGGACAAGAATATGCCTAGGGAGGACGAAAATGACCTAAATATTAATTCAATGACACAAACAAAGTTATTGGATGCACAAGATTGGTTAAAAACACTAATTGGACAAGAATAAGCCTAGGGAGGACGAAAATGACCTAATTGATCATCCAATGACACAAACACACCTATTGGATACACAAGATTGGTTAAAACCCCTAATTGGACAAGAATAAGCCTAGGGAGGACGAAAATGACCTAATTGATCATCCAATGACACAAACACACCTATTGGATGCACAAGATTGGTTAAAAACCCTAATTGGACAAGAATATGCCTAGGGAGGACGAAAATGACCTAAATGTTAATCCAATGACACAAATGAACTTATTGGATGCACAAGATTGGTTAAAACCCCTAATTGGACAAGATTAAGCCTAGGGAGGACGAAAATGACCTAATTGATCATCCAATGACACAAACACACCTATTGGATGCACAAGATTGGTTAAAAACCCTAATTGGACAAGCTTATGCATACGGAGGGCGAAAATGACCTAAATATTAATTCAATGACACAAACAAAGTTATTGGATGCACAAGATTGGTTAAAAACCCTAATTGGACAAGAATAAGCCTAGGGAGGACGAAAATGACCTAATTGATCATCCGTTGACACAAACACACCTATTGGATGCACAAGATTGGTTAATAACCCTAATTGGACAAGAATATGCCTAGGGTGGACGAAAATGACCTAAATGTTAATCCAATGACACAAATGAACTTTTTGGATGCACAAGATTGGTTAAAAACCTAATTGGACAAGAATAAGCCTAGGGAGAATGAAAATTACCTAAATTTTAATCCAATGACACAACTCAACTTATTGGATGCACAAGATTGGTTAAAAACCCTAATTGGACAAGAATAAGCTTAGGGAGGACGAAAATGACCTAATTGATCATCCAATGACACAAACACACCTATTGGATGCACAAGATTGGTTAAAAACCCTAATTGGACAACAATATGCCTAGGGAGGACGAATATGACCTAAATGTTAAACCAATAACACAAATGAACTTATTGGATGCACAAGATTGGGTAAAAACCCTAATTGGACAAGAATAAGCCTAGGGAGAACGAAAATGACCTAAATGTTAATCCAATGACACAACTCAACTTATTGGATGCACAAGATTGGTTAAAAACCCTAATTGGACAAGAATAAGCCTAGAAAGGACGAAAATAACCTAATTGATCATCCAATGACACAAACACACCTATTGGATGCACAAGATTGGTTAAAAACCCTAATTGGACAAGAATATGCCTAGGGAGGACGAAAATGACCTAAATATTAATTCAATGACACAAACAAAGTTATTGGATGCACAAGATTGGTTAAAAACCCTAATTTGACAACAATAAGTCTAGGGAGGACGAAAATGACCTAATTGATCATCCAATGACACAAACACATCTATTGGATGCACAAGATTGGTTAAAAACCCTAATTGGACAAGAATAAGCCTAGGGAGGACGAAAATGACCTAATTGATCATCCAATGACACAAACACACCTATTGGATGCACAAGATTGGTTAAAAACCCTAATTGGACAAGAATAAGCCTAGGGAGGACGAAAATGACCTAATTGATCATCCAATGACACAAATGAACTTATTGGATGCACAAGATTTTTTAAAAACCCTAATTGGACAAGAATAAGCCTAGGGAGGACGAAAATGACCTAATTGATCATCCAATGACACAAACACACCTATTGGATGCACAAGATTGGTTAAAAACCCTAATTGGACAAGAATATGCCTAGGGAGGACGAAAATGACCTAAATATTAATTCAATGACACAAACAAAGTTATTGGATGCACCAGACTGGTTAAAAACCCTAATTGGACAACAATAAGCCTAGGGAGGACGAAAATGACCTAATTGATCATCCAGTGACACAAACACACCTATTGGATGCACAAGATTGGTTAAAAACCCTAATTGGACAAGAATATGCCTAGGGAGGACGAAAAAATGACCTAAATATTAATTCAATGACACAAACAAAGTTATTGGATGCACAAGATTGGTTAAAAACCCTAATTGGACAAGAATAAGCCTAGGGAGGACGAAAATGACCTAATTGATTATCCAATGACACAAACACACCTATTGAATGCACAAGATTGGTTAAAAACCCTAATTGGACAAGAATATGCCTAGGGAGGACGAAAATGACCTAAATATTAAATCAATGACACAAACAAAGTTATTGGATGCACAAGATTGGTTAAAAACCCTAATTGGACAAGAATAAGCCTAGGGAGGACGTAAATGACCTAATTGATCATCCAATGACACAAACACACCTATTGGATGCACAAGATTGGTTAAAAACCCTAATTGGACAAGAATATGCCTAGGGAGGGCGAAAATGACCTAAATATTAATTCAATGACACAAACAAAGTTATTGGATGCACAAGATTGGTTAAAAACCCTAATTGGACAAGAATAAGCCTAGGGAGGACGAAAATGACCTAATTGATCATCCAATGACACAAACACACCTATTGGATGCACAAGATTGGTTAAAAACCCTAATTGGACAAGAATATGCCTAGGGAGGACGAAAATGACCTAAATATTAATTCAATGACACAAACAAAGTTATTGGATGAACAATATTGGTTAAAAACCCTAATTGGACAAGAATAAGCCTAGGGAGGACGAAAATGACCTAATTGATCATCCAATGACACAAACACACCTATTGGATGCACAAGATTGGTTAAAAACCCTAGTTGGACAAGAATATGCCGAGGGAGGACTAAAATGACCTAAATATTAATTCAATGACACAAACAAAGTTATTGGATGCACAAGATTGGTTAAAAACCCTAATTGGACAAGAATAAGCCTAGGGAGGACGAAAATGACCTAATTGATCATCCAATGACACAAACACACCTATTGGATGCACAAGATTGGTTAAAGACCGTAATTGGACAAGAATATGCCTAGGGAGGACGAAAATGACCTAATTGATCATCCAATGACACAAACACACCTATTGATTGCACAAGATTGGTAAAAAACCCTTATTTGACAAGAATATGCATAGGGAGGACGAAAATGACCTAAATATTAATTCAATGACACAAACAAACTTATTGGATGCACAAGATTGGTTAAAAACCCTAATTGGACAAGAATAAGCCTATGGAGGACGAAAATGACCTAATTGATCATCCAATGACACAAACACACCTATTGGATGCACAAGATTGGTTAAAAACCCTAATTGGACAAGAATAAGCCTAGGGAGGACGAAAATGACCTAATTGATCATCCAATGACACAAACACACCTATTGGATGCACAAGATTGGTTAAAAACCCTAATTGGACAAGAATAAGCCTAGTGAGGACGAAAATGACCTAATTGATCATCCAATGACACAAACACACCTATTGGAAGCACAAGATTGGTTAAAAACCCTAGTTGGACAAGAATAAGCCTAGGGAGGACGAAAATGATCTAATTGATCATCCAATGACACAAACACACCTATTGGATGCACAAGATTGGTTAAAAACCCTAATTGGACAAGAATAAGCCTAGGGAGGACGAAAATGACCTAATTGATCATCCAATGACACAAACACACCTATTGGATGCACAAGATTGGTTAAAAACCCTAATTGGACAAGAATAAGCCTAGTGATGACGAAAATGACCTAATTGATCATCCAATGACACAAACACACCTATTGGATGCACAAGATTGGTTAAAAACCCTAATTGGACACGAATATGCCTAGGGAGGACGAAAATGACCTAAATATTAATTAAATGACACAAAGTTATTGGATGCACAAGATTGGTTATAAACCCTAATTGGACAAGAATAAGCCCAGGGAGTACGAAAATGGCCTAATTTATCATCCAATGACACAAACACACCTATTGGATGCACAAGATTGGTTAAAAACCCTAATTGGACAAGAATAAGCCTAGGGAGGACGAAAATGACCTAAATATTAATTCAATGACACAAACAAAGTTATTGGATGCACAAGATTGGTTAAAAACCCTAATTGGACAAGAATAAGCCTAGGGAGGACGAAAATGACCTAATTGATCATCCAATGACACAAACACACCTATTGGATGCACAAGATTGGTTAAAAACCCTAATTGGACAAGAATATGCCTAGGGAGGACGAAAATGACCTAATTGATCATCCAATGACACAAACACATCTATTGGAAGCACAAGATTGGTTAAAAACCCTAATTGGACAAGAATATGCAAAGGGAGGACGACAATGACCTAATTGATCATCCAATGACACAAACACAACTATTGGATCCACAAGATTGGTTAAAAACTCTAATTGGACAAGAATATACCTAGGCAGGACGAAAATGACTTAATTGATCATCCAATGACACAAACACATCTATTGGATGCACAAGATCGGTTAAAAACCCTAATTGGACAAGAATAAGCCTAGGGAGGACGAAAATGACCTAATTGATCATCCAATGACACAAACACACCTATTGGATGCACAAGATTGGTTAAAAACCCTAATTGGACAAGAATATGCCTAGGGAGGACGAAAATGACCTTATTGATCATCCAATAACACAAACACACCTATTGGATGCACAAGATTGGTTAAAAACCCTAATTGGACAAGAATAAGCCTAGGGAGGACGAAAATGACCTAATTGATCATCCAATGACACAAACACACCTATTGGATGCACAAGATTGGTTAAAAACCCTAATTGGACAAGAATATGCCTAGGGAGGACGAAAATGACCTAATTGATCATACAATGACACAAATGAACTTAATGGATGCACAAGATTAGTTAAAAACCCTAATTGGACAAGAATAAGCCTAGGGAGGACGAAAATAACCTAATTGATCATCCAATGACACAAACACACCTATTGGATGCACAAGATTGGTTAAAAACCCTAGTTGGACAAGAATATGCCTAGGGAGGACAAAAATGACCTAATTGATCATCCAATGAGACAAACACACCTATTGGATGCACAAGATTGGTTAAAAACCCTAATTGGACAAGAATAAGCCTAGGGAGGACGAAAATGACCTAATTGATCATCCAATGACACAAACACACCTATTGGATGCACAAGATTGGTTAAAAACCGTAATTGGACAAGAATAAGCCTAGGGAGGACGAAAATGACCTAATTAATCATCCAATGACACAAACACACATATTGGATGCACAAGATTGGTTTAAAACCCTAGTTGGACAAGAATATGCCTAGGGAGGACGAAAATGACCTAATTGATCATCCAATGACACAAATGAACTTATTGGATGCACAAGATTGGTTAAAAACCCTAATTGGACAAGAATAAGCCTAGGGAGGACGAAAATGACCTAATTGATCATCCAATGACACAAACACACCTATTGGATGCACAAGATTGGTTAAAAACCCTAATTGGACAAGAATAAGCCTAGTGAGGACGAAAATGACCTAAATGTTAATCCAATGACACAAATGAACTTATTGGATGCACAAGATTGGTTAAAAACCCTTATTGGACAAGAAAAGCCTAGGGAGGGCGAAAATGACCTAATTAATCATCCAATGACACAAACACACCTATTGGATGCACAAGATTGGTTAAAAACCCTAATTGGACAAGAATATGCCTAGGGAGGACGAAAATGACCTAAATATTAATTAAATGACACAAAGTTATTGGATGCACAAGATTTGTTAAAAACCCTAATTGGACAAGAATATGCCTAGGGAGGACGAAAATGACCTAAATATTAATTAAATGACACAAAGTTATTGGATGCACAAGATTTGTTAAAAACCCTAATTGGACAAGAATAAGCCTAGGGAGGACGAAAATGACCTAATTTATCATCCAATGACACAAACACACCTATTGGATGCACAAGATTGGTTAAAAACCCGAATTGGACAAGAATAAGCCTAGGGAGGACGAAAATGACCTAATTGATCATCCAATGACACAAACACACCTATTGGATGCACAAGATTGGTTAAAAACCCGAATTGGACAAGAATAAGCCTAGGGAGGACGAAAATGACCTAATTGATCATCCAATGACACAAACACACCTATTGGATGCACAAGATTGGTTAAAAACCCTAATTTGACTAGAATAAGCCTAGGGTGGACGAAAATGACCTAATTGATCATCCATTGCCACAAACACACCTAATGGATGTACAAGATTGGTTAAAAACCCTAATTGGACAAGAATATGCCTAGGGAGGACGAAAATGACCTAATTGGTCATCCAATGACACAAACACACCTATTGCATGCACAAGATTGGTTAAAAACCCTAATTGGACAAGAATAAGCCTAGGGAGGACGAAAATAACCTAATTGATCATCCAATGACACAAACACACCTATTGGATGCACAAGATTGGTTAAAAACCCTAATGGGACAAGAATATGCCTAGGGAGGACGAAAATGACCTAAATGTTAATCCAATGACACAAATGAACTTATCGGATGCACAAGATTGGTTAAAAACCCTAATTGGACAAGAATAAGCCTAGGGATGACGAAAATGACCTAATTTATCATCCAATGACACAAACACACCTATTAGATGCACAAGATTGGTTAAAAACCCTAATTGGACAAGAATAAGCCTAGGGAGGAAGAAAATGACCTAATTGATCATCCAATGACACAAACACACCTATTGGATGCAAAAGATTGGTTAAAAACCCTAATTGGACAAGAATATGCCTAGGGAGGACGAAAATGACCTAAATGTTAATCCAATGACACAACTCAACTTATTGGATGCATAAAATTGGTTAAAAACCCTAATTGGACAAGAATATGCCTAGGGAGGACGAAAATGACCTAATTGATCATCCAATGACACAAACACACCTATTGGATGCACAAGATTGGTTAAAAACCCTAATTGGACAAGAATAAGCCTAGGGAGGACGAAAATGACCTAATTGATCATCCAATGACACAAACACACCTATTGGATGCACAAGATTGGTTAAAAACCCTAATTTGACTAGAATAAGCCTAGGGTGGACGAAAATGATCTAATTGATCATCCATTGCCACAAACACACCTAATGGATGCACAAGATTGGTTAAAAACCCTAATTGGACAAGAATATGCCTAGGGAGGACGAAAATGACCTAATTGATCATCCAATGACACAAACACACCTATTGGATGCACAAGATTGGTTAAAAACCCTAATTGGACAAGAATAAGCCTAGGGAGGACGAAAATGACCTAATTGATCATCCAATGACACAAACACACCTATTGGATGCACAAGATTGGTTAAAAACCCTAATTGGACAAGAATAAGCCTAGGGAGGACGAAAATGACCTATATGTTAATCCAATGACACAACTCAACTTATTGGATGCACAAGATTGGTTAATAACCCTAATTGGACAAGAATATGCCTAGGGAGGAAGAAAATGACCTAAATATTAATTTAATGACACAAACAAAGTTATTGGATGCACAAGATTGGTTAAAAACCCTAATTGTACAAGAATAAGCCTAGGGAGGACGTAAATGACATTATTGATCATCCAATGACACAAACACACCTATTGGATGCACAAGATTGGTTAAAAACCCTAATTGGACAAGAATATGCCTAGGGAGGACGAAAATGACCTAAATATTAATTCAATGACACAAACAAAGTTATTGGATGCACAAGATTGGTTAAAAACCCTAATTTGACAACAATAAGTCTAGGGAGGACGAAAATGACCTAATTGATCATCCAATGACACAAACACATCTATTGGATGCACAAGATTGGTTAAAAACCCTAATTGGACAAGAATAAGCCTAGGGAGGACGAAAATGACCTAATTGATCATCCAATGACACAAACACACCTATTGGATGCACAAGATTGGTTAAAAACCCTAATTGGACAAGAATAAGCCTAGGGAGGACGAAAATGACCTAATTGATCATCCAATGACACAAATGAACTTATTGGATGCACAAGATTTTTTAAAAACCCTAATTGGACAAGAATAAGCCTAGGGAGGACGAAAATGACCTAATTGATCATCCAATGACACAAACACACCTATTGGAAGCACAAGATTGGTTAAAAACCCTAGTTGGACAAGAATATGCCTAGCGAGGACGAAAATGACCTAATTGATCATCCAATGACACAAATGAACTTATTGGATGCACAAGATTGGTTAAAAACCCTAATTGGACAAGAATAAGCCTAGGGAGGACGAAAATGACCTAATTGATCATCCAATGACACAAACACACCTATTGGATGCACAAGATTGGTTAAAAACCCTAATTGGACAAGAATAAGCCTAGTGAGGACGAAAATGACCTAATTGATCATCAAATGACACAAACACACCTATTCGAAGCACAAGATTGGTTAAAAACACTAGTTGGACAAGAATATGCCTTGGGAGGACGAAAATGACCTAATTGATCATCCAATGACACAAATGAACTTATTGGATGCACAAGATTGGTTAAAAACCCTAATTGGACAAGAATAAGCATAGAAAGGACGAAAATGACCTAATTGATCATCCAATGACACAAACACACCTATTGGATGCACAAGATTTGTTAAAAACCCTAATTGGACAAGAATATGCCTAGGGAGGACGAAAATGACCTAATTGATCATCCAATGACACAAACACACCTATTGGATGCACAAGATTGGTTAAAAACCCTAATTGGACAAGAATATGCCTAGGGAGAACGAAAATGACCTAAATATTAATTCAATGACACAAACAAACTTATTGGATGCACAAGATTGGTTAAAAACCCTAATTGGACAAGAATATGCCTAGGGAGGACGAAAATGACCTAAATATTAATTCAATGACACAAACAAACTTATTGGATGCACAAGATTGGTTAAAAACCCTAATTGGACAAGAATAAGCCTAGGGAGGATGAAAATGACCTAATTGATCATCCAATGACACAAACACACTTATTGGATGCACAAGATTGGTTAAAAACCCTAATTGGACAAGAATAAGCCTAGGGAGGACGAAAATGACCTAATTGATCATCCAATGACACAAACACACCTATTGGATGCACAAGATTGGTTAAAAACCCTAATTGGACAAGAATAAGCCTAGGGAGGACGAAAATGACCTAATTGATCATCCAATGACACAAACACACCTATTGAATGCACAAGATTGGTTAAAAACCCTAGTTATACAAGAATATGCCTAGGGAGGACGAAAATGACCTAATTGATCATCCAATGACACAAATGAACTTATTGGATGCACAAGATTGGTTAAAAACCCTAATTGGACAAGAATAAGCCTAGGGAGGACGAAAATGACCTAATTGATCATCCAATGACACAAACACACCTATTGGATGCACAAGATTGGTTAAAAATCCTAATTGGACAAGAATATGCCTTGGGAGGAGGAAAATGACCTAAATATTAATTCAATGACATAAACAAAGTTATTGGATGCACAAGATTGGTTAAAAACCCTAATTGGACAAGAATAAGCCTTGGGAGGACGAAAATGACCTAATTGATCATCCAAAGACACAAACACACCTATTGGATGCACAAGACTGGTTAAAAACCCTAATTGGACAAGAATATGCGTAGGAAGGACGAAAATGACCTAATTGATCATCCAATGACACAAACACACTTATTGGAAGCACAAGATTGGTTAAAAACCCTAATTGGACAAGAATAAGCCTAGGGAGGACGAAAATGACCTAATTGATCATCCAATGACACAAACACACCTATTGGATGCACAAGATTGGTTAAAAACCCTAATTAGACATGAATAAGCCTAGGGAGGACGAAAATGACCTAATTGATCATCCAATGACACAAACACACCTATTGGATGCACAAGATTGGTTAAAAACCCTAATTGGACAAGAATAAGCCTAGGGAGGACGAAAATGACCTAATTGATCATCCATTGACACAAACACACCTATTGAATGCACAAGATTGGTTAAAAACCCTAATTGGACAAGAATAAGCCTAGGGAGGACGAAAATGACCTAATTGATCATCCAATGACACAAACACACCTATTGGATGCACAAGATTGGTTAAAAACCCTAATTGGACAAGAATAAGCCTAGGGAGGACGAAAATGACCTAATTGATCATCCAATGACACAAACACACCTATTGGATGCCCAAGATTGGTTAAAAACCCTATTTGGACAAGAATAAGCCTAGGGAGGGCGAAAATGACCTAATAGATCATCCAATGATACAAACACACCTATTGGATGCACAAGGTTGGTTAAAAACCCTAATTGGACAAGAATATGCCTAGGGAGGACGAAAATGACCTAAATATAAATTCAATGACACAATCAAAGTTATTGGAAGCACAAGATAGGTTAAAAACCCTAATTGGACAAGAATAAGCCTAGCGAGGACGAAAATGACCTAATTGATCATCCAATGACACAAACACACCTATTGGATGCACAAGATTGGTTAAAAACCCTAATTGGACAAGAATAAGCCTAGGGAGGACGAAAATGACCTAATTGATCATCCAATGACACAAACACACCTATTGGATGCACAAGATTGGTTAAAAACCCTAATTGGACAAGAATAAGCCTAGGGAGGACGAAAATGACCTAATTGATCATTCATTGCCACAAACACACCTATTGGATGCACAAGATTGGTTAAAAACCCTAATTGGACAAGAATAAGCCGAAGGAGGACGAAAATGACCTAATTGATCATCAAATGACACAAACACACCTATTGGATTCACAAGATTGGTTAAAAACCCTAATTGGACAAGAATATGCCTAGGGAGGACGAAAATGACCTAATTGATCATCCAATGACACAAACACACCTATTGGATGCACAAGATTGGTTAAAAACCCTAATTGGACAAGAATATGCCTAGGGAGGACGAAAATAACCTAAATGTTAATTCAATGACACAAACAAAGTTATTGAATGCACAAGACTTGTTAAAAACCCTAATTGGACAAGAATAAGCCTAGGGAGGACGAAAATGACCTAATTGATCATCCTATGACACAAACACACCTATTGGAAGCACAAGATTGGTTAAAAACCCTAATTGGACAAGAATATGCCTAGGGAGGACGAAAATGACCTAATTGATCATCCAATGACACAAATGAACTTATTGGATGCACAAGATTGGTTAAAAACCCTAATTGGACAAGAATAAGCCTAGGGAGGACGAAAATGACCTAATTGATCATCCAATGACACAAACACACCTATTGGATGCACAAGATTGGTTAAAAACCCTAATTGGACAAGAATATGCCTAGGGAGGACGAAAATGACCTAAATATTAATTCAATGACACAAACAAACTTATTCGATGCACAAGATTGGTTAAAAACCCTAATTGGACAAGAATAAGCCTTGGGAGGACGAAAATGACCAAATTGATCATCCAATGAGACAAACACACCTATTGGATGCACAAGATTGGTTAAAAACCCAAGTGGGACAAGAACATGCCTAGGGAGGACGAAAATGACCTAATTGATCATCCAATGACACTAATGAACTTATTTGATGCACAAGATAGGTTAAAAACCCTAATTGGACAAGAATAAGCCTAGGGAGGAAGAAAATGACCTAATTGATCATCCAATGACACAAACACACCTATTGGATGCACAAGATTGGTTAAAAACCCTAACTGGACAAGAATATGCCTAGGGAGGACGAAAATGACCTAATTGATCATCCAATGACACAAACACACCTATTGGATGCACAAGATTGGTTAAAAACCCTAATTGGACAAGAATATGCCTAGGGAGGACGAATGTGACCTAAATGTTAATCCAATAACACAAATGAACTTATTGGACACACAAGATTGGTTAAAAACCCAAATTGGACAAGAATAAGCCTAGGGAGGACGAAAATGACCTAATTGATCATCCACTGACACAAACACACCTATTGGAGGCACAAGCTTGGTTAAAAACCCTAGTTGGACAAGAATAAGCCTAGGGAGGACGAAAATGACCTAATTGATCATCCGATGACACAAATGAACTTATTGGATGCACAAGATTGGTTAAAAACCCTAATTGGACAAGAATAAGCCTAGGGAGGACGAAAATGACCTAATTGATCATCCAATGACACAAATGAACTTATTGGATGCACAAGATTGGTTAAAAACCCTAATTGGACAAGAATAAGCCTAGGGAGGACGAAAATGACCTAATTGATCATCCAATGACACAAACACACCTATTGGATGCACAAGATTGGTTAAAAACCCTAATTGGACAAGAATATGCCTAGGGAGGACGAAAATGACCTAAATATTAATTCAATGACACAAACAAAGTTATTGGATGCACAAGATTGGTTAAATACCCTAATTGGACAAGAATAAGCCTAGGGAGGACGAAAATGACCTAATTGATCATCCAATGACACAAATGAACTTATTGGATGCACAAGATTGGTTAAAAACCCTAATTGGACAAGAATAAGCCTAGGGAGGACGAAAATGACCTAATTGATCATCCAATGACACAAACACACCTATTGGATGCACAAGATTGGTTAAAAACCCTAATTGGACAAGAATAAGCCTAGGGAGGACGAAAATGACCTAATTGATCATCCAATGACACAAACACACCTATTGGATGCACAAGATTGGTTAAAAACCCTAATTGGACAAGGAAATGCCTAGGGAGGAGGAAAATGACCTAAATACTAATTCAATGACACAAACAAAGTTATTGGATGCACAAGATTGGTTAAAAACCCTAATTGGACAAGAATAAGCCTAGGGAGGACGAAAATGACCTAATTGATCATCCAATGACACAAACACACCTATTGGATGCGCAAGATTGGTTTAAAACCCTAGTTGGACAAGAATATGCCTAGGGAGGACGAATATGACCTAATTGATCATCCAATGACACAAATGAACTTATTGGATGCACAAGATTGGTTAAAAACCCTAATTGGACAAGAATAAGCCTAGGGAGGACGAAAATGACCTAATTGATCATCCAATGACACAAACACACCTATTGGATGCACAAGATTGGTTAAAAACCCTAATTGGACAAGAATATGCCTAGGGAGGACGAAAATGACCTAAATAATAATTCAATGACACAAACAAACTTATTTGAGGCACAAGATTGGTTAAAAACCCTAATTGGACAAGAATAAGCCTAGGGAGGACGAAAATGACCTAATTGATCATCCAATGACACAAACACACCTATTGGATGCACAAGATTGGTTAAAAACCCTAATTGGACAAGAATAAGCCTAGGGAGGACGAAAATGACCTAATTGATCATCCAATGACACAAACACACCTATTGGATGCACAAGATTGGTTAAAGACCGTAATTGGACAAGAATATGCCTAGGGAGGACGAAAATGACCTAATTGATCATCCAATGACACAAACACACCTATTGATTGCACAAGATTGGTAAAAAACCCTTATTTGACAAGAATATGCATAGGGAGGACGAAAATGACCTAAATATTAATTCAATGACACAAACAAACTTATTGGATGCACAAGATTGGTTAAAAACCCTAATTGGACAAGAATAAGCCTATGGAGGACGAAAATGACCTAATTGATCATCCAATGACACAAACACACCTATTGGATGCACAAGATTGGTTAAAAACCCTAATTGGACAAGAATAAGCCTAGGGAGGACGAAAATGACCTAATTGATCATCCAATGACACAAACACACCTATTGGATGCACAAGATTGGTTAAAAACCCTAATTGGACAAGAATAAGCCTAGTGAGGACGAAAATGACCTAATTGATCATCCAATGACACAAACACACCTATTGGAAGCACAAGATTGGTTAAAAACCCTAGTTGGACAAGAATATGCCTAGGGAGGACTAAAAAGACCTAATTGATCATCCAATGACACAAATGAACTTATTGGATGCCCAAGATTGGTTAAAAACCCTAATTGGACAAGAATAAGCCTAGGGAGGACGTAAATGACCTAATTGATCATCCAATGACACAAACACACCTATTGGATGCACAAGATTGGTTAAAAACCCTAGTTGGACAAGAATATGCCTAGGGAGAACGAAAATGACCTAAATATTAATTCAATGACACAAACAGAGTTATTGGATGCACAAGATTGGTTAAAAACCCTAATTGGACAAGAATAAGTCTAGGGAGGACGAAAATGACCTAATTGATCATCCAATGACACAAACACACCTATTGGATACACAAGATTGGTTAAAAACCCTAATTGGACAAGAATATGCCTAGGGAGCACGAAAATGACCTAAATATTAATTCAATGACACAAACAAAGTTATTGGATGCACAAGATTGGTTAAAAACCCTAATTGGACAAGAATAAGACCAGGGAGGACGAAAATGACCTAATTGATCATCCAATGACACAAACACACCTATTGGATGCACAAGATTGGTTAAAAACCCTAATTGGACAAGAATAAGTCTAGAGAGGACGAAAATGACCTAATTTATCATCCAATGACACAAACACACCTATTGGATGCACAATATTTGTTAAAAACCCTAATTGGACAAGAATAAGCCTAGGGAGGACAAAAATGACCTAATTGATCATCCAATGACACAAACACACCTATTGGATGCACAAGATTGGTTAAAAACCCTAATTGGACAAGAATATGCCTAGGGAGGACGAAAATGACCTAAATATTAATTAAACGACACAAAGTTATTGGATGCACAAGATTTGTTAAAAACCCTAATTGGACAAGAATAAGCCTAGGGAGGACGAAAATGACCTAATTGATCATCCAATGACACAAACACACCTATTGGATGCACAAGATTGGTTAAAAACCCTAATTGGACAAGAATATGC